>BGPR01001670.1:46979-64009 GCA_013235015.1 Araneus ventricosus | reverse complement strand
TTCGATGATCCCATGGGCCATCCATATACCCAAGAACCAAGTCTGTAATGTTAATAGTTTTCGAGATATAATAAAAAACGTACCGCGCATGCGTCATGCAAAATATGAAAAGACAGACAAGAAAGCGAATTAATATTGCATTGTCATCTAGTTCTGAGCTATGTTTAAAGTTTCAAGTCTCCAGCTCATAGGAAGTTAGTTTAAAATTCATTGCAAATTTGTATCGAACAGACAAACAGACAGACAAGAAAGCGAGTTAATGAAAACGTGGTAAAAATGTGTTCATGCCTGATGTCTCAATGAATTGTTTAACTTAGCTAGCATAAAATTGTTGCAACTAAACAAACATAAAGACAGATTAGATTAGCTCCTCGTTTTGATATTGCATGAGGACTATTTGAGAACAAACCTCGTAATTTTAAGCCGTGGTAAGATGGCGAGGACGACTACCTTTCCCTCCTTACTTCCAAACATTAATAATGGGGCGTTCAGTTTGACCCTGATGAATTTAAGGCCCTCTTAAACGGCGGGAATTGGGTCTCGAACCTTCGACTTCTGAACTTAAAGTCCACCGCTCCTCATAAAGATAATAGAATATTAGAGTTGCCATCCGTCCTGTATATATGGGACTGCCACCGTATATCACTGCTCAGTCCCGTATTACTATTTGTCCCGTTTTCTCCCTAAACTCAGTCAGTGGAGCAATTGAAGCAATTTTGACTTGCCATTATAATTTTAAAATGGTCTGCGCCCAATTTTATAATTACGAGAAAGAAGAAAATGATATAATTAAGAAAGTAAAATCAACTTTAAAATAAGACTGGGCTAAAAAAGATTAGCTTTGCATCCTTTTTATTATTCTACGTGTTCATTACTAATTCATATCATAAAAATTTCATAAAAATTTTGTATCGTAGCGACGAATGTCAAACCTCATGGTTTATATAAACCAAAACACTTTAACTTTACAGGCTTTCCTCGCCTGACAATAAGAATAATAAAGAACACTACAATACTTTCGATAATTTAATAAAAAATACAATGAAATAACTGGCCAAAAAATGTTTTCGACCGCGTCAACGTTACAAGTGTGAGTGGAATGACTAGAAAAGTAGGAAAATTTTCGAGCCTGTCAAGTCAGAAATCAATGTTGTCACGATTTTATTACTATTTTTTAAAATTAAAATCAAGATCAAATAGTTGTAGTGATTTTAAATTAAATCAAGAATTTTGGTTTAGCTCTGGGAGGGGCTATCGGGCTGCAGCCCCCCCCCCCCTCCCCTGGATTCGCCACTGATTGTTATAGAACCTAAATTTCAGTAATTTTAAATTTATAAGAGTAATTGCCATTCTAATTTCAAATTTAATGGCTCTAAATAGTGAAATAAAATTTTCTATCGATTGATATAAAATTTATCTCGCTATGATCAATATTTCCCGAGACATTTTAAATTATATTAATCCTATATTTCAAATTAATTTTCGCTTTTTAATAGAAAGTAGTAAATTACGTCAGTGGTATATCATGCGCGTGATATAGTTTTGACGCCACGATGCATCTGAGTGTTTTGTGCAATCGTGATGATATAATTTGATAATATTTTTTGGCAATGTTAAAATTTACACAAAGACATCTGAAGTACAAGGAAAATTGTTCAACTACGAAAAATACATCACACGGAATATTGTTTGCCAAGAGGCTTTTTGAATAAAGAAATATGTAAATAAAAAATATTTTCTGTCATAATACATATGTTTATTTTATTTGTTTTCAATCAATGTTAAACATTTCTCTCGTATGTATATCTATTTAAACACGTCAGATTTTACGGGATATCTCTCGAATGAAGAGGCAATTTGCACCCGTCACACCATGACGGGTGATTTTCTAGTTTTATTAGATTGCTTAAACTTTATTATTTTTTATCAGAGTAAATTAAACCATTATCTAAACACTTTTTCATGTTTTATTTATTTAGTGCTTAAACGTCCCTGATCAGTAATTGGCAGTTATGACAACCATATAGAATATACATTAACGATTTGTATACTATGATTAAAGATATTTGAATAAGTGGCGTAGCTGGTGTAAACAGCGCCTTGGGCTAGCAATAATTTTTGTCACCCCGGCTCTTATTCTTCGACATCTATCTTCAAAAGCATAAAATATACTCAAAATTAATATCTTCACGGCGCCCCTCAAGACTGGCGAGATAGGATCTATTGCCATTCCTTTCTACGCCACTGGTTAGAATATCGTGTGTTGAGCGCTTTTTACTTTCTCGTATACGAAGTATACAAAGAGAAAGTATTGTAATCGTCAAAAAATTCGGACTCGAGATTTTGACGAATCTCCATGTTTTAGACCTCCCCGAGTAAGAAAAACACAATTTTGGAATTATGTCTGTCTGTGAGCACGATAACTCCAAAACTATTAGAGCTACGGGGATGAAATTTGGTATGTGATCTTTACACATAATTTGTAGGTTTCTATCAAATTTTGGACAAAATCCGTTAAAGGGAAGTCTGCCTGTCTGTCTGTCCGCGGTCATGCGAACACTATAACTCAAAAACTTGAATAGCTAGATGGATAAAATTTTGTACACAGTTTTATCATCATGAATGTAGGTCCGTATAAAATTTTAAGCCAAATCCGTCAAAGGGTTGACTGTATGTCGGTCTGTATAATTCACTTTTGAAAAGAATCCGTATCTCCACGCGCATGCGTACTGGAAGCAATCTTCTGTGCACGCGAAAGGAACGGAACGGAATTTCATTACGGAGTAGAGAATTACGTCAGTTTGTCCTTGAGCCGGTAAGAGCGGAAAATCGGTACGCATCTCTTTGAATTTGATTCTTTACCTAGATATTTTTCAATCACTATAATGAAAAACCTGATAGTAATTGGATTCTGGTAACAGTAGGTTCGAATTTTTTTAGCCACGCAGGGGAAGGGGAAACGGCACCTTTTTGAGGAAGTATACGAGAAAGTTTAGGGGAGAGCACTCGCGCTGGGTTTTTTTCTGAAAAGACCTTCAACAAAAAATGTTTTCATGATGAACTACTCTAACTCGAACAAATATTTATTATTTACGCATTATTTTTGCCTTTTATAATAAAATATCTACACCAGAGGTTCCCAACCTGTAGTATGCGTGGCCCTGGGGTACGCGAAGGAACAGTTAGGGGTATGCGAACTCAAAATCGGTAATGGCTGAAATCGTAAGTGATTAACTTATGGGTGACTATTGTAAAAATTCAATAAAATGTAAAATCAAAAATAAGTCCTAAAAATGTTATTAATTCCAGTCATTTGACTCTTAAGATTGTCTAAGCCCTCAACATTATTGATAAAAGTTTCTTTGCGTAGACGGATGTTTGGAGGGGGGATATGACAGTAGGGGGTACACGAAAATAAAAAGAATAATCAAGGGGTACGGGAGAGAATAAAGTTTGGGAACTCCTTATCTACACGGCTTTTTGAAAAATGAACCCTCTCTCTCCCCAAAAAATTATCTTGTGAGGAGGAGCATAGATTATTTACTATTTCAGCGAAAAGTCTCAAAAATGTGACTACAGTAGTCTCCCTACAGCGAATTTCTCCCTATAACGAAATTTTTAATCGGAGTGTTAAATAACATTCAAAATATTCTCCATATAACGAAGTGGTTGTCTCCCTATAACGAATTTTTTCAGACCTTTATCTTTTCGATTTTTGTGATTTTTGAAGAAACTTGCTAATTTTTGTGCAAACAAATCGCTCATACGTGCCTGTTTCTGGAATCACTCGCATTGTTCATTCCAGCGATAACACATAACAATAGAATGCTATGTGAAGGGTAATGCAGTTGTGGGGACCTGGGTTTCTACAGAGGGAGCAACATTTCTACGGGTCAAGATTCCAAGAATCGGGATGGAGCGGGTGTGGAAACAGCAAATGGATGTGACAATACGCATTTTATGTTTATCCGTACTAGTACATATTATTCTCTAAATTGGTGAATTGTCTTCGCTTTCGAGCATTTTATTTATACAATAAAAATTAGTATAATTTTAACAAATTTATAATAAATATTACTTCATTTTTAATTGAAAGTCATAATTAAATATTTTTGAACTTATCGCACATACTAAAAGGTTTGTAACATTTACTTAAATAACTGCAAAAATCTCTAATCTCCGTATAACGAGATTTTCTCTATAGCGAATTTTTCAACTGGAACCAAGCGATTTCGTTATACGGAGATTCCACTGTATTTCATTACTGAGACTACTCACTGAAATTATGAGCAAAAGGATTTTTTAAAACTGCTTTAGCCAGTTATATCAGGAAGGTTAATAAATTCATTTTTGAGGTCAGCAAGGACAGAAAAAAAATGTTGCGAAATATCGGTTTACTCGAGATGAATTTTCACTCAACGGATATTAAAGCAACGTTGTCCTTGTATCGTAACACTGTCCTTGCAAAAAGAGCCAAGTAACCTCTGCGGCGCCGTGAGTTGCTTCCTGAAAGTGTCGAGAAAAAGGAAGAAACAAAAATAAAATCCCAGTGAAGTGCAGTAAGTTCTAATAACGTCATTGAAGTTTCATTAATTCCCATTCTCATCCTCTGAACACCGACAGTTGTTCTACTACGTTCAAGTAACGTAGAACAGGCGAAACCACGTGGTGTTTTCATTCTAACGCAGCTTGCCGAATAGTAAACAAGGCTGAACGAACCGCTGTAGCTGCGGGTTTATTTTACATGTGTTGGATTTTTTCGCCGAGTTTGTGATACGAGATACCTGAAAGGATGTCAACGCACGCAGAGAAACTTGCGGTAATTATTATGTTTTAAAATTCTCTATTCTAATTTGTTGAAATAATTAATTTGTTTTTATCCATATAGTAAAGCAAGGGAAGTTGGCAACACAGAATTTTAGAACGAAATTTGTTCGGAAGAATTCGAAAATTACTAGTGATCTTGATGAAATTATTTGATTTAGAACGTCAATAGGATCTAGTGATTTTCTTGTGTTAAGTGCGATAATTAATTCTCAAATACTAGAGCAGTATTTGGTAACGTAGGTTCTTCGAATGAGGTTACTTCGAAAAATATTAGCTCAGCATAAACATTCTTAATATAATCGTTTGGTTTCGAATATTATTAGGAACAAATGAAATATGAAAAAAAGGAAAAATCGTGAATATCCAGAGGAAATAATGCATGGAATTTTATTCATAGATAAAATAGAAAGAGAAATCAAGTGTTAAAAGAACATAACATTGGTATTTTCTATTGGGCTTTCATCTTAGATTTTATTATTTATTTTTTTATTATATATTTATTTATAATATCTGATTATTTATTTAATTTTTTAATATAATTAGTATTTCCATTTCATAATCTTAATTTTTTAAATATAATCATTAAATTAATGCTACAGTTACAAGTTTCGAAAGCTTTCAAACCTGATTGCAAAATAATTGTAAAATTCAAACACTCAACTTCATTGAGTTTAATTTTCAAATCAGACAGTCCTCGATTTTCTGCATCTGCATATGATTTGGTATTCAACAGTTAACGATAATATTTAGTTATTACACAATATTATCTGTATACTATGCTTAATTATTAATATTAAAGTTATTAGTTACGTAATTATAATTATTAAAAATTTTCAATTATTTAATAATGAATTACGAAATTTACATAAATATGCAAGTTGGATGACTGTCACGAACTCTAAAGGAATGTTGGCGAACCGTCTTATCGACAAAATGAACTTGACCGCTCTTAAAAGTTTCTCTAGTGATATTACTAGTATGTAATATTGTTTCTGGTTCCAAATAATTTTCATGAAGGTTCAGTATAACCGGTTTTGGTTGTATCATGTTATATAAAGCATTTCATTTAATTGCTGATTATTATAGGTATTTAAAAATTTTTCTAATCAACACGAAGGTTTCTAAATAATTTTATTATATCTGAAAGCGATTTTGAAAGTAAGTATTCTTATTTAGGAAGATGTAATCGGATTACTCAACGTTGCAATAGAAACTTACAGAAGAATAATTTCGTTCTATTTGCTTTTCGTTCGTGTCTGGGTTATCTTGCTCTTTCTTTGTATTTCTCTTACACAATCACAAAATTTAACTACATTTGTAAATTTCCGGTTGGCTTAAGGGGACATACGACTTTTAAACATCGAAAAAATGGTGGAAAACTATCAAATTCGATACATGTTATCTCGGAAACAATGCAATTCACAAACTCACATTTTTTTCTAGAAACATATCTGTTCTTTCTCTCATAGTACACACATTTTGAAACTTTAATATTGGTATATATTTATTTGAGAGAGTAATAAATATGGGTATAATTTTTGGAGAAAAAATGAGATAGTCACCTTGCGCGCATGATCACCGATAAAATATTTATCTAAACACAATATTTTGGGTATCTAAATAATCCAAACAATCTGTTTAAGAAACTGAACCACAATTTATTAACATTCAAATTTCATTTCTATTCTATATACCAATTTAAAATAAAAATATTAAAAATAGTTAAAATTTTAACCTTTCTAGCCCCCCCCCCCCCTTTGGAGAAATATATACAAAAATGTGGTTCAATTTGTAGAACATAGCAAGATACATATTTGGTAAAAATTTTATTTAAAAATGTTCGATATTTCTTGAGATATCGTGCGCGCAATATCAAAAAAACACATTTTGAGATATAGCACTTTAAATATATGGCCATATTCAATGTTTATGTTGAACAGTTGATACATTTTCCTTCATAACTTTCATAATTATGGGAATTTTTTTAACGCGGATTGTTTTAAATTGTTCAGAAAATACAGGGAAATAATATTTTTTTTTTCATAAAATCGAAACGCTTCGAGGTTTAACAGTCGTATGTCCCCTTAAGCATGGAAGATACGTGTATGGATGATCGTTTTGCAGTTTACTAGATTGGCCGATGTTCGCAGGGCGAACGTAAAATGTATGAAAATAAGGTTACAAATATTTAAAGTTTAAATGATTGTACAACTTTTAACACAAAGTATCAACAACATACTGTTCTAAGTAACACACGCAGAAGTTTTTTTAAAATCATAATTAAATGCATAAACTTTAAAATCTTTACAACGAACAAAATTTTTTGCCAAATATTTACAAAATAAAACAGCAAAGACAAAACAAGAAATTAATACAAAAAAATACATTACATAAATAAATCGCGGAAACGTAATATATTGTCTCATTCAACAATACTCATTATGAAATGAAATTACGCTCGCGTGTAAATTCATTTCATAATAAATCTCGGCGCTTTTATCCGTCCGTAGACTTCACATAGGAAGTTTATCCTGGCTTGACAGTTCAGTCAATGCATTAAATCGAAAATTTTCGATTTTAGGGCGGAGCATAACGAATTTATTGACACCAGCGAAGGTCATTCAAAGGGTCAAAAAATGGTGTAAAAATTAAAAAAACCTTTTAACTTTTTACTTTCTCGTATACGAAGAGAAAGTATTGTAATCGCCAAAAATTTGAACTCGAAATTTTGTTGAATCTCCACGTTTCAGAAGTATACTTTCCCGGGAAATCGTAAGATTTTTTTACTTTTTGTATTCCAGGGAATACAAAAAAAAAAAAAAACTAAACTTGAAAAACTAAAAAACAAAATACTTGGTTTCCGGGAATTCCTGGAAACAAATGTGCAGGCACACAGAATTATAAACTACTAGCAGCACGCGCACGGCGTTGCCCGTGGAATCAGGACTTCAACAAAATGGAAAAAAGAAAGAAAGAAACGCCCACAATGACACCAAAAAGTTTCGAAAACAAAATCAAAACAAAAGCTACACATTATTGATTTTCCCGCTTATTTTTCTTCGCGATAATGGCATATCATTGTCATAATTTTACTTTGATATTACTTGGTTTTTTTTTTAACGAAATGAACTTAATTTTATAAAAAAAACACACTTTCACATCTTTATTATAATCATGCTTTTGAGGTACAATGTTTATTTTTAATCAAAAATAAAAAAATATATATCTATAAAATTTGCTTTATTTCAGCATTGGCATTTCATAATTTCACTATTTCAAGTATTGAATGGTATTGCTTGCTTTACGACTGCCTCCGGCGAAGGAAGGGAATAAATCACTGCTGTTTTTTTCCGCCAGATGGCGTAGCCAGGGTGAAACCGGGCGCTTCTTCACTATCGGCATTCGAGAAAAATTCTCTAATCCCATCAAGAAATAAATTAATTTAAGATCGGAGAAATAAAATATTTCATCCGTTCTTGTTTTAAATCAGAGAAACATAATTGATTTACTACCAAAAAAATTTTGAAAATAATATCTTTATTAGAACATCGGATGGAAGAGTTTTAAGAATTCCGGAAAATTTTATTTTTGAAAAGTGACTGTTTTTAAAAAAATGCCAAAAATTCAGTAAATTATGTTAGAAATTCGAAACTTAACTTCATTAGAACGGAAATCGCGTGCTCTTTCCGATGGTGTATTTATTTTTGTCGTACAGTTATCTGAAACCATACTATTGAGAAATTAGTGCGAAAAATCACCCAAAACAACACAAAACATTAAATAAAAAATTTTCTAAATTAAATTTTAAAATTCCGGCTTCGAGGTGCCTTGAGTCACCATTAAGACTACCTGTGTGCCAAATTTCAAGGCTGTAAGTGTGTTAGATTCGTCTGGACATCGCACGCACACACAAACATTGCCTTTTATAAGTATAGATAATAAAATTAAATTAGTTACATGTCTTTAAAAAAACCGTTATTTTTGTCCTAAAACCCTAGTGATGTTATGAAGCTTATCTATAAACAATATGATTTTGATTAAAGCTCACGTTGCAAATGAAATTTCATCAAAGTTAAATGCAGAACTAGGTTGTAGCTTGACGCTTGATGAGTATACATTGCTTAAATCAGACGATATTTGAACATAAACGTTCATTTTAATGAATGTGAATTCTTTAATTTAGGAATGTTAAGAATTAGTGGATCTTTCTCAGCAGAAAATTGTGTTAAAGCAGTAGAGGCCAAACTGAAGGAATTCGGAACTACAATTGAAAAGCACATAGTTGCGTCTTTTACTGATGATTCTAGTATGATGGTTCAGTTTGAATGAAAAAATAATGAGTTGTGAGTATCGCCTATGCTATACACATGTCATATAACCGGCTGTATGTGATGTCCTTTATGATAAAAGAATGGATTTGCATTGTTGCAAAGCATTGTTGAGATAGAAAATATATCACATGAAGAAGAAGATATTGATGAAAGTGAGGAGCTAATTGAAGATTTAGACAAAGCGTTAGAGTTAGAATTTGAAGACAGATGCTATGTTTCTCATGGCTTATTCAGAAAAAAAAAATCTATGACTAATATAAATGAAACTATGAAAAAGATAAGGAGTATTATAAAATTATTCAGAAAGTCACTTCTAAAGAATATTTTACAAAATTATGTTAAAGGAGAGCTTGACTGTGAAAAGATGGTTTGTTTGGACACCAAAACACGCCGGAATAGTTTTTTTCGAAATGCTTGAAATATTTTTAGGGATAAAATTCAGTTATTTCAAAAGCATTAATTGATATTAAAGAACAATAAATTTTGGCTAACGTAAGCCAAAATTGGCCTAGAGAAACTATGCGGTCCAAACGCATCTTTGCTAAATGCCGAAGAAGTATTTACTTTCAACATTGGAGAGTTGAATCAACAAAACTCAGAATTTGCTAGGTATATGAAATCTATCGTATAAAGAATTAGTGAGAGACACAATGTTAGTTTAGTGGGATTAATGCAATATCCAAATTTTTGGATAAAATATGATGCTACTGCAGTTACTGTTGATCTTTCACGTTTGCAAAATAAAAATTCTTTGATTCAACAAGCTAAAATAATTATGACCACGCTTTTTGCGAGGAAGACGAATCAATATCCAACTCTTCGCACTCAGAAGAAGAGATCACGGAAACTTTGGAAGAGAAAACTTTAACATTGTAAGATAAATTAGATATAAAGCGATCCACTCAAAGACAAAGGTCCTACGTTGTTCAACTAGCAAGAGTTCTAGCTTGAGCAATGGCGAATCTAGGATTCGGGTCTTCTTCTTCACACTACGGACAGCCCCGCTTTTGAGATCGTGTGATCTCTTTTCGCAGTTTAGGTGGCTGCCCGTAGAAAAAAGCGATCAACCTACCCCGCCCCACGGGGCACACAGGGCCCCGCGCCAGAAAGCCGTCCCCCGAACGACTTTATTTAGAAAGCATTATTACAACAATCAAAGTAACTATTAGGTATTACAATAAAAGATTATTTTTTAAACAGATGGGGTACAAAGCTGTGTCTAGATGCGGGTCTCCGACAGAATTGAGACCCGTTCTTGATTATATGTATACATGATGCATGTTATCGGCATTAAAAGAGCACTGATAGAGAAACATTTCTAAATGCTAGTTGTGACATTAACATTTTTACAATTACTGGAATTTGCATTATTATTTCAATGTTATTGCAATTGGGTGAAAATTGGTTGGTACCATTTTGATAAGATCATTAAACACCAATTGTTGAGATTATACTCTATGTATAGGAAAGAGGTCAATGCCCCTTACCAAGGGGAGGCTAATAGGAGATAACAGACCAATTGGGGATAACAGGCCTATCCCATTTCCTCGATAACTAAGGTATTATTATTGTTAATAATTGTTTGATGGTTACAGCAATGGTGATATCATTCAGACCGAACATTTGTAGAGGTTATACTGGATGTGTCTCAAAGAACATATATCTTATGGGAGACCAAGTGCATTTGAAAAACAAGTTGAGATATGTATTACAAAATATGATGCCAATCGATGAAATATAAGGTAGTATTTACATATATAGAATAGTTTCTGTTAACAATTGCACACAATAATTTTCTTTTACAGACCTGCATTCGCTGATGCTTGTTGTCGGCATTAACTGAACATTGATGGAAAAGATTTTGAATACTAATTATGACAATTACACTTTAACAAATGTTAAAGTTGCATTATTATTTCAAATAATTACTATTTTGATTAAAACAGTTATTCCGGTACTCCGTTACATCGATGATTATTGAGATTATGCTCTAATGCCCCTTCCAAAGAGAGGCTAAGTGGAGATAATAAACCTGTTGGGAATTGCATACCTTTTCCCGTTCCTCGAATAATAAGGTTAATTATGGCTAAAAATTATTCACAGCAATGTTAATAACATTCAGACAGAATAGTTTCATATGTTATACTGGGAGTGCCTCACAAAACATTCATTTTGAGTAACCAAGTGCATTTGAAAAAATTGAAATGTTACTTACAAAAACGATACCAATCGATGAAATATGAGGTAATATTTGCATATAATAAAGAAGTTTCTGTTATCAACTGCCTGAAATAATTTTCATTACAAACCTGCGTTCGTTGTATACTTGGTTAGTTGTACTGAAAGATAGAAACTGTTAAATGCAACACTATTAAGTATTTTACTGCTGGGGTAATTGACAAGATGAAGAAATGTAATTGTCGTGATTAAGTAAAAAGTTAATGGGCTATTTACAATACATACATAATATGATAATTCTCGAATCATTTGGAGGTTAAGAGAAATATAATGCTATTTACAGGAAATATCCGTTTGTAAAACTAGTGATACATTTGGATGACCTATAAAGTATTTATATATAAAAAGAAAAAAAAATGAATGTTATGCTTCTCTCTCTCAAATATCTATTTACAGAGATGATGAGGGTCCATTAATTAAGATGTCGTTGTCTATAATAAAGTCCAGTAGTTGTTTCAATCTAGTCCTTGAGCCTGTGTTTTTAAGGATACCCAATTTCCATTGTAAGATGTTGGAATCACTTGGCTTTTTGAAATGCCAGCTCTCAGTTAGAATACATGAAGTGGCAAAGTGTAGTGGTGTCCCAATCTCTCCGCAGCTGCAAAGGTCGGAGTTTCGGAGGTTGAATCTTTTTAAGTATGATGTAAAAGGTCCGTGTTCTGAAAAGAACATAATTTCATAACGGGACCAGTTATGTAGTTTGAAAGAAGGGATAGGTATGATTTCGTGAACTAGTCTGCCAACTGTTCCTTTGTCCCATTCCTTTTTCCATTCTTGTAGAATCTCCTTGTTTAAGATATATTTTAGATGACTTATTGGTTTTAGAATTTCCAAATTTGACCCCTCTGTTATGGCTCTTTTTGCCAGGACGTCGGCTGACTCATTTCCCAGGTGGCCAGTGTGTGCCTTGATCCAGCCAATATTGATGTTGTTTCGTTCTTGGAGTTGGAGTTGAATTTTTCTTACTATTGGATGTGGAGATGTGGGATTTTGTATGGCCTGAAGGCTAGAAAGGCTGTCCGACCAAATATTTACTCTGTTTGAAGCATTCTCATGATGTTTAATGGCTTGTAAGATGGCTTGGAGTTCCGCTTGGAACACATTGTTTTCCTTGGAAAGCTTGCCCATCCATGTTGACGAAATTCTGTTCTCTTCATCGAAGCAACAAAATGCAGACCCTGTGCCATCGTCGTTTTTCGAGCCGTCTGTGTATGTTGAATTTGCTGTTGGGTACTCTTTAAGAGGTTGGGTGGTTATTTGTTTGTAAATCAGAAATTTTGCTGGGTGCATTTGATGTCCTCTTTGGATAACCTCATATTTTGTTGGGTCTAATGGAGTGTTTAAGACCTGTGTTGGTAATCTTAGTCTGGAAATTTTTATGAATTTTGCCTCTTTGTTCGCTGTTAAATGGAGAGGAGGGATTCCTGTTATTACTTGGAGGCTATTAGTGGCTGTTGTATGGTAGGCTTTTGTTATTAGTAAAAGGAATTTCCTTTGGATGGTATTTAGTTTCCTCTTCATGCTTTCTGTGATTTTTTGCGCCCATGCGACTGCGCCATGGCACAGCATTCTCTCAATTACTGTTTTATAGATTAATTTTCGGTTGGCTGTTGTGAGTCCCAATTCTTTCCGGCTATTCTTTGAAAATGTTGATATTGTTGTAGTGCTTTTGTGCCTTTTTCCTTGATATGAGGGATCCATTTAAGCTTGTCGTCTATGATAATTCCGAGATATTCTGGGGGGGGGGGGGGAGGTCATAAAAAGTTTGTATCGTAGTGACGAATGTCAAACCTCATGGCTTATGTAAACCAAAACACTTTAATTTTATAGGCTTTCCTCTCCTGACAATAAGAATAATAAAGAACACTACAATACTTTCGACAATTTAATAAAAAATACAATGAAATAGCTGACCAAAAATTGTTTTCGAACGTGCCAACGCTACAAGTGCAAGTGGAATGACTAGAAAAGTAGGAAAATTTTCGAGCCTGTCAAGTCAGAAAGCAATGTTGTCACGATTTTATTACTATTCTTTTAAAATGAAAATTAAGATCAAACAGTTGCAGTGATTTTAAATTAAATCAAGAATTTTGGTTTAGCTCTGGGGGGAGGGGCTGCAGCCCGATAGCCCCTCCCCTGGATTCGCCAGTGAGCTTGAGCAATATAGTGAAGCAAGAATTGCAGTTACTTGACTCAACAGAAAATTGATAATCAAATATTATAAAACTGTGTGAGGCTTTGAAAACAATTCCTCCAACATCAACTGAAGTTGAAAGTGAAGAAAAGGGCATTTGCTGCTGCCTGGACGTTCATAACAAACCTAGGAACTAGACTGAGTGTTAAAAGCATAGATTGCTTATTTTTTTCTTAAATCATACTTTAAAAATGAATAATTAATATATTTTATTTGTATTTTGTAGCTCCATATATGAAAGAGTATAAATTTTGGAATTTATGAATATCCTTATTTTGTGTAATTATTATTCATATCAATTAAAAATAACTCATTTTTAGATTTTTCATAATTTGATGCATTTCCGGGAATATCGGGTATGACTGTTACGTTCCCGGGAAGTAAAAAATGCCTGGAAATCAGAAACTCTATCTGAAACATTTAACTTGCACCATTTACTCAAACATGACAGATTCTATAAAATTAAATCTCGAATCTGTGGTCATTCAATATTCTATTATTAGGGCAACCATTTTGTGGTTGTAAGCATAAACGAAAGCTCGCCATTTGGCCATTTTATATTCCAGAATCAATGCGACATCGAAATTAGCGAGTTAAACGACTAGAAGTTATCGAATACAGTCGACGCTCGTTATAAGGACCACACATTATAAAGACCATTCCATTATAACGACCAGTGATAAAATCCCAAACTGTGTTTCCCTATGCACTATGTTATTTTACTTCCGGTATAACGACCATCCTGTGACGTCTAATCCCAATACAACGTCCGAATTCAGCGGACACTTTTCCCGGTATTTTTCTAAAAAGAACATGTTTCTAAACGTAAATGACTTTGAGTATTGTATTGACAAGCTTTGTAGATGCAGAGTCTTCAGTGTTACAGTTCAACTTTGACGGTGGGAGGGGGGGGGGGAAGAATTACCCCTCCCCACAGTGCAGAAATTAGAATAGCCTAGAATAAAAAATGTTTCAAGTGCTATTGAGACTTTAAATTGTTTTTTGAAATGCAGAACATTATTTATCATCTTTAACTGAAATGGAAAATTGTGTTTTGCAAAAATCACATATGCAGAAAAGACAAACAACCATTTCTGATTTTTTCTTTAGAAAATAAATGTTTTGTAAGTATATAACACCTTTTATTTTCTACTTTAAAAGCTGTTTCAGAAATATATTTTTAATTGATAAAATTTCATTTTTAATACCAATGATAAAAAATAATTTCAGTATTTAGTTGGAATCTCTTTAAAAATCGCCTATTTATACGGAATAACTGAGCGTGCATGTGTACATTTTTTAAATATATCCACTATAGCGACCACTCGTTATGAAGACCTTTGTCTGTGGGACGCAGAGGGTCGTTATAACGAGCGTCGACTGTATTTACAATAAAGAATGTGCAAAAATTCACACGGGGAAAAAAAAAAAGTCCGGACTGTTCTCCCCTTGGCTTTCAATTATTTTTCCACAAAAAGATTATCATAACGTGAGATAAAAAATGATTTGCAACCAAATGTTTTCAATTGGCATCCTAGAGTTCCTACGAGAGCGTTCAGAGCGACTTTTCCCCATTGACATTTTGTGAATGAGCCAAAAATTAAAATCATTAAAATCCTCAATAGATCATTAATATTAATCATTAAAAAACACAACGTATCTCCTAGATGTTCTTAGCAAATTTGGGGCGAAATTTGATACAAATATACAGTCTCCACTCTAATCATGGCTCAATTGCTAATTTCCATACCGTTAGAGATAGGCATATAGTACAGTAGAGTCTCGATAATTCGTGGTGGACGGGACCGTGCCTACGTCGAACTATCGAAAACTCGAATTATCGAAATCATAAAATTTAATAAATAAATAAATGGAAATAAAAGTACGGTTAAATAAATTTTTAAATTTCAGTGTAATATATTTAAATGAAAAATGTACTTGCATATTATTACATTACTGCTGATAGCAACAGGTTAATTATATCTTAAAATAATTGCCAATTGTTTTTTGTTTAAACACATTGCTCCTATAAATCGATCTTAAATATATCCGTTTTCTTTGGGAGGGGCATTTCTGCAGGTGGCTTCGGGGTGCGCAGTGGACATGTGACCAGTCGAACAACAATAAAAACCAGATGCAGTAATTCTTTCACGTGTTGGTCATTATTTGGGAGGTAAATTGATTTTTTTTCACTAACTCGGATTTATGGAAAACTCGAACAATCAAGACTCGAATTATCGAGATTCTACTGTACTTCCAAAAGTAAAAATGCTTTAAATGACGTTGTTTGAGTCAATAAATGTATTGTTGAAAAAGTGACGAAGTATAAGTTTTTATACAGTCACCCTGTCCTAATAATCATATTTAGTGAAATAGTCTTTGCACACAGTGACGTAGGTAAAGGGGGTGGAGGGAGCGGCACTTCGAAAAGGGTGGCAAAATCAGACATGCAGGAAAACAATTTTATACCTAAGAAAATCGGAGAATTGGTTCTATCATTGTGTACATAAAAACTAAGGTTATTGGTTCGCATTTTTCTTCCTTTGTCTGTAAATTACCGATATGTGAACGAAAGGCTGGTGTTGGACGCACGATTTCCCAAACTTTCAGCAGAGATTAAGGGCGTCAAACAGTGGTGTAGTCACAATATAAGCAGTACCGTAAGTTCTAACCTAGGTGACAAAAATCACCCTATTTTAAGGCCGTTTTCACAATTTTTCATTGTTTATTTTTTGTGGAAAAAAAAAGCAATTTCGGAACGGCGTTCCGATGCGTACAGGCTCCACTACACCCCTGGCTTCAAACGTCTAATTACGTTACCAACAACATGCTTTTTTCCCCCTGGATTTTGTTTATGGTTTTGTACCCTACGTAAGGGAAGGGCGGCGGTTTGGAAGTTTGTCCCTGGCGGCAAAGGTTGTGGCTACGCCACTGTTTGCACATTAACATTCTAAACAAAAAAAGTCCCACTCCTCTGCGACTAAAACGGATTGAATTATGAAACTTTGAATATGACTGTTGTGACGATTTTTGACTATTTCGAGGGCCACCTTGAGGAAGATCCTGCAATCAACGCGCAGAACTTGCTCGAGGTGATTCACAATAATGAAATTTAAAGCTCCATATCTAGGTCAATTTTAGTCGTAGTTGAGTGGAATTTTTTTTGTTTAAAATGTTAGTGTATCAAGAATGTTTTACTAAATATGGCTAAAAGGACCAGGGGACTGTATAAAAATTTAGACGTAGTATTTTTTTTCCGCAGTACATTTCTGTACTCAAAAAGCACAAAATATAATTATTTACGTCATTTAAAGTATTTTTCCAACTGGAAGTATGTGGCTATCTTTAATAGAAGATTAGAGTACAACAAACTGGGACGAATGCATTTTGTTTTAAAAAACATTCCTTTAATTCAGAGGTTCATGTGCCTATCTTTAATA
>BGPR01001670.1:18272-31620 GCA_013235015.1 Araneus ventricosus | reverse complement strand
AGTTTTGGAAGGCCACCCGCTATTTAACACGAAGTTCATAGATCACTATGAAATTGTGGATAAAATCCACCAGCTACAATTTGTAAGTCCATTCGCACGCACAGGAGAACTGAAAACACGGTGAAATTCCGGCATATGGTTTTATCAACATAGTTAGACATATGTCATCAAATGTTGATCAAACGTTCACGGCCACGGGTTGACTGTCTGTATTACCTGTCAATCCGTGTATGTGAACGCGATAACCAAAAAACGCAACAAGTTAGATGAATGAATTTTAGTGTTACCTTTACACTAAAATTGTTTTCTTGCATTATTTTAGACACAAAAGATCCAAAACGCACACTCGGTTCTCACATTATAATAAGAAGGTAAGGACAAACGCTCTCTATTGTGAAATGTGAGGAGGTTGAGAGAGAATGATCCTGATGATTTTTTTTAGCTGTGAAAAATTGTGATGAAAGCTGTCCACATTTGTCTAGAGAGTATTCATGACATCATTTGTTTCAGAACCATCACGTCATAGTTAAATAGATCTCATTATAATTATTAATTATTTCTATTCGCTGTTTCACTGTCTCATTACGAACTCCTATTACGTTTTTCAATCTCTCTGTAAAGTTTATAAATATAAGTGACTTTCATTTTATCTTCTACGTGCATTTCATGTATGATTAATGACCATACGTCTCTGTTCTATGGTAGGCCTGCCCTGTTGTCCCCTGGTAAGACTTAAGCACATGGTACGGTTTCTGCCAAACTGGGAAATTGCTGCCAACCATCCAAAAGTCGTTATAAATATCCATCTTGATGGTTTCAAGATGGCAGACGATTCTAATGACAGCCATGGCAAAAAAATGTAAATAGTACATAAATTGAAGCATAAAATTGAAATAGTATAAAATTGAATAGTACATAAAATTGTATGAAATTTAGTACGAATTTTCTCAAATTCTGGCACAAATTAGAAATTCTGGCAAAGTTTTTTAGGCACAACAAAAGGTTACCTACATTTGAGAACACTTGAGGAGGGAAAAAATTCAACTTGGGGACGTACCATGTTTAAGTCGAGCCTTGTCCCCAATCACAGCTTTGAGACGCCCACATGTCCTGTTTTCAGAAAGAGAGCACCCACGATAACAATTTCAAGAAGAAGAGACAAAAATAAAAAATCCTACGGTAATGTCTAGTAGGACCATGACGGAGCATGCGTTATACGTGTCACACATATGTTGGTCAGAAGCTCGCTATCTCGACTAGTTCTAATGACATATACCCCAAGTGACAGAATGAAACACTGAATATTTTAAGCGAAAATCTTTGGGGAACTGTTCCAACATTTTCACGCTAATAATTTAAATCATACGAACTTTCGTAGAAATATTGATTCTATGTCTGCCCGGCACAATGCACTCGTAGAAAGGGTCATTTTTTCGTAAGAATAAATTGTGGACGAGCTTAGAAAAAACACAGTTGTAAGTCGCAATTTATAAAGCAACGTTTATTACTAAAGTTAATTTTAAGAAATCCTGTCACATCACTCGTTCTTTTTTAAATCTACACCAAATATACTGAAGCAAAAAAAGTACTTCAGAAAAATGTAAGATCACATAAATTATTTATGCGTGTTTATTCCCTGATCTTTCATTACAAATAACTGAATAAATATGTGTTTTCTTGAATTTACATTACGTTCTGAGGGAAAGAATAAATGGTCATTTTAGGTATGCCCTGTACACGATAAAGTAAAATTCATGATCACAATGGAAACCATGTGACGACAGATGGAAATTTTTTCAACCAATTGACATATCTATAATTCTAAGATAACAGCGAAGAAGCTTACTTTTAATTTGATCCAATTTCGTCAAAAGAGAGCCTTAAATGCATTTTTATTAATTTTATCACAAAATTCCATCGGCAGAATTTGAAGTTTTAGTTCCGTTCACTCCAGACAGAGAAATTTCTGAATTCAGAAACAAAGTGTAATCCCGTCATTCTTCCTTCCAGTCCCAGTTCAGTTTCTGGAATCTTAGCTTGTTAGTTAAACTTCCTGAAATTTCATTTATTACTCAGCTCTATTATTGCTAATTGCCTAAAGGAAGTTTTGCTCTTTCAAAATATTAATTTTACATTAAAAGATAGAACAAAGCTTTTAACTTTGCTATAGTTTTGAGGACGCTATCATGATAAATAATTAATTTTCGTTGAGAATGTATGAAGCATCAGAAGCAAGGTGAACCTGGCCCACAATGCTGTCGACTCAACGATATCTGGCAGGTACCAAGCTAAAATGCACGTTTAGTATGCTACCATAATCAAGACAAGACTGCTTAATAATAAAGCAACAGTAGCAAAACAGTCAGCAGGAAAGAGAATGCTTTTCGCCGATCTTTTTATCTTTTCAGTACGAAGTATACAAAAGAAGTATTATATGTCAAATTGAACTCTGAGATTTGACGAATCTCCACGTTTTAGACTCCCTGAGTCCAAAAAAAAGAATATGTCTGTGTGTCTGTGAACACGAGTACCAAAATCATTAGAGCTACGAGTTGAAATTTGGTATGTGGTCTAAACATAATTTGTAGTTTCTATCAAATTTTGAAAAATCCGTCAACGGGAAGTCCGTCTGTCTGTATGTCGAAGTCATGTGAACACTATAACTCAAAAACTTGAATAGCTAGATGGATAAATGGGTATACAGTTTTATCAGTCATGAATGTAGTCCGTATAAAATTTTAGGCCAAATTTGTCAACGGGTTGACTGTCTAGTCTGTTGTATAATCGCATACTTGTATCTCTTGCGGGTTCGTGCTCGCTGGTGAAGGATGCCAATCGGAACATGTGGTTTGCATATCATGTAGGCACACCATTTTGACTACATGTTAACATGCCATCTTACATGAAACTATACGAGAAAACAATGAAGGTAGAAGGAACAAACCTTCTTTAGTCGCACATGGTTAGATACGCACGGAGTCAGCGTCCATTATCAGTTTTAAACGCATTACAAGTTGAACTTTGTTACAGAATACCATTTATATTTCTCATTAGAGTAATTATAAAGGAAAAAATCATAACCGGATGAATATTCCATAGAATTAGGCTTGCCATAATTCAAGCATTGATACGGGACTGTTAAGCTAAATGAATAAAATGAAATAAAATGGATAGGTAATGGTTATTTTATTTTGATAAAAAATCAATAAAGCAATCTAATAAAATGAACACGCAGAATAAGAAAAAAGATGCGAGGCGAATCTTTAGCCCGGTCATATTTTATAGTTGATTTCTCTTTTAATCATATATATCATTTTCTTCTTTCACATAATTATAAAATTAAGTATTTAAAAAATTATGTTGACAGAGTTAGGGAGAAAACGGGACAAATAGAAAACGGATTGAGTAAAAGAATACGGTGGAGGTCCCTATGTACGGAAGACGTAGGGCAACCCTACATAGATTTTGTGTCGCGAGGTTGCGACGGTGGTCACTGGTTTCGCAGTAAACCACACTTTGAGGGTTTTTTTTACCGCGCATGGGCGAACTTGTAGCGTAATTTTCTTTTATAACTTAAGAGCCCGGACATATAGGTGGCTAACTTATATAAAAATTCCATTAATACCTTAAGTATTCACAAAGATACTCGGCATTGCAAGAGCTAAATTATGATTGTTCAAGAGAAACAAAATGACGAGGGTTCTTGCACAAATTGATATTTTTTAAATTCGAATCTTCGAAAGTAATATTGAATTGTATGAAGGATGAATATCCTGAATACTCACGTATACTTATAAATTTAATAATGAATTGCATTGATGACAACCTTACTCGGAGAGGAAAATAGCCCGTTACTCGTTCATTGGTTTCACTTCAGAAACCACAAATTTCAGCAATACGTAACTGAACGAAGCGGCGTCGAAAACTTTCTCGCATACCACCAGTAATGTGGGGTGGGTAAATACCCAGTGGATAGGTAAATATTTTTGGGGTACATAACCCGGGTATTTACCCAAGACCTGGGTATTTTGAGAAAAAAATTATGAATGGTGATTTAGAATCAAACATATAAAATTTATGTATTCCCAAAAACTTGATATTTTCAAAAAAAAAGTGTCTTTCGCCCGCATTTCGCGCGCATAATAATTGAGTATTTTCGCAATTTTCATCTATAATTAAGGTTATAAGGCCACATACAAAATTTCATTTACCTAAGTAATTTTTTAAAAAAGTTATTGCATTCAAAAGTATGTGATTATACAGACCGACAGACAGTCAACCCTTCAACGGATTTGGTCCAAAATTTGATACAAACCTGCATTCCTGATGATAAAAATGTATACCAACTTTTATCCACCTAGCTATTCAAGTTTGTGAGTTATCGCGTTCACATTAACAAGGACATACAGACAGACAGACTTTCCGTGGACGGATTTTGTCCAAAATTTGACAGAAACCGACAAATGATGTGTAAACACATACCAAATTTCATCCCCGTAACAAACTTTCTCTTTGTATACTTCATATACGAGAAAGTAAAAAACCAAATACCAAATTTCAACATTCTAACTAATTCCACTTTTGTTCATGAAGCAGAGAGACAGTTAAAAAACCAGCGGGAGTGGTCTCCCCTAAACTTTCTCGTATACTATCCCAAAAAGGTGCTGTTTCCCTTCCTCCCGCGTGGATAAAAAAAATTCGAACCTACTCTAATCCAGAATCCAATGACTATCAGAAGGTTTTTCATTGTAGATTAAAGTGATTCTAAAATATTTACGTAAAGAATCAAATTCAGAGATGCGTGCGATTAAACGCGAACCGATTTTTTACTGTTACCGTCTTAAGGACAAAAAGTTATGTAATCCTACCGCGTGCACAGGCATTGCTACCAGAGACTGCTACAGTACGCATGCGCATGGAGTTCGTTTCGAAAGGAAAAAAGTATGCGATTATACAGACCGACAGACAGTCAGCCCGTTGACGGATTTGGCCCAAAATTTTATACGGACCTACATTCATGACGATAAAACTGTGTACCAAATTTTATCCATATAGCTATTCAAGTTTTTGAGTTATAGCGTTCGCATGACCTCGAACATACAGACAGACAGACTTCCCGTAGACGGGTTTTGTCC
This sequence comes from Araneus ventricosus, assembly GCA_013235015.1. Taxonomy (NCBI): domain Eukaryota; kingdom Metazoa; phylum Arthropoda; class Arachnida; order Araneae; family Araneidae; genus Araneus; species Araneus ventricosus. The sequence continues at coordinate 26,485 of BGPR01001670.1, read as the reverse complement.
AATATTTGATAGAAACCTACAAATTATGTGTAAAGATCACATACCAAATTTCATCCCCGTAGCTCTGAGTTATCGTGTTCACAGACAGCCATTATTCCAAAATTGTGTTTTTCGGACTCAGGGAGGTCTAAAACGTGGAGATTCGTCAAAATCTCGAGTTCGAATTTTTTGACGATTACAATACTTTCTCTTTGTATTCTTCGTATACGAGAAAGTAAAAAAAAAAGTTAGGGATGTTTAAAACGTGGCGATTCATCAAAATGTTTTGACGATTACAGTATAGTACTGGTATAGTATGAAACACCTTGCTATAAATAAAACTTGCTTGAACTGCGATCTATCGGATTCTGAAATCTTTTAGCGCGGCCATATTTCATCATGATGTAATAATATTAACGATTTCAACCGCACGATTTCCTCTTAAGCAATATCGGTTGGTTACCGAAAACGAAACTGAAGTTGTGTAATTAAAATTCTTCTGACGTATTTTAACTTTTCTTTCTGTAAAATTCAACTGATGAATCTCGTATTAAAGAGTTATTGCCCTTCTCTTTTCTTTACCGTCTACACAAATGCTATATCACTACTTTTGGAGAGGAAGAAGGAAGGGGTACAGAGAGAGTCAAGCCGGAACTGGGACACTTTCAGATAATAAAAGATCCCATTTTTCTCTCCCGAAAAACTTTATTATTATTGAAAAATTGCCAAGAAAATTATTCATTTATTGAACTTCGGCAACAGGGGTGTAGTGGAGCAGGAACGCAAAGGAATGGCGTTCTGGCACTGCTTTTTACTTTGTCGTATAAAGAGAAAGTATTGTAATCGTCAAAAAAATTCGAACTGGAGATTTTGACGAATCTCCACGTTTTAGACCTCCCGAGTTGGAAAAACACAATTTGGGAATTATGTATATCTGTCTGTGTATCTGTGAACACGATAACTCAAAAACTCTTAAAGCTACAGGGATGAAATTTGGCGTGTGGTCTTTACATATAATTTGTAGGTTTCTATCAAATTTTGGACAAAATCCGTCCACGGGAAATCTGTCTGTATGTATGTCCGTGTACATGTGAACGCGATAAATCACAACTTAAATAGCTAGGTGGATAAAATTTGGTACACATTTTTGTTACCAGAAATAAATAACATAAAATTACGAAAACATCCTTAAAACAGTGCGATTTTTGTCACCCAAGTTTCAGCTTTCCGGTACTGCTTATAGAGTGTCCCAGCACTGCTTATTTTACGATTACAACACTGGTCGGCAACCAACCATCATTTTATGGCTTAAGGGTTTATAATTGCTGCAGCAGAATGTGTATTGTTTCTATGAAGAATAGAGCAAACTTCACAATTTGCACAACTAACTGCTAATTATGTAATAATTTTTTTGTGGGAAAAATGCGTGGTGGAAATTTTTCTATAACATTTTACAGAAACAACTATATTTCGAAAGACGACTCTCTTTCGAGTTTGTTCCTACAAAGACAGCCTAGAATTCGTTTCACACTGAAAACATTTCAGAGTTACATACTGTAATTAGATACAAAATAGTAATCGATGCTCATGGCTTAACCGAAAAAATCGTTATCCTAAATGCCCCCGCTTTAGTTCGGTTAATTGGGGTTGTACTGATTTTATTATGAGGGGTGGAAATCCGATGGACAGATGAGAATTTCGTTGACATCAGAGTACTGGCGGTGCCCTAGAGCAGGGGGTTCCTAAACTTTTTCCCCTCGCGTATCCCTTGATTAGTCTTTTTATTTTCGCGTACCCCCTACTTTCATATTACCCCTCTAACCATCCGTCTATGCAAAGAAGTTTTCATGAATTATTTTATGGGCATAGGTTAGCTTAAGGGACACATTACCCAAAAAATGGCAAAAATATCAATTTTTATTTTATTGCCTTGTTCTGCTTATCTTATCTTTCTACTTACTGTGTCAAAATTTCAAATTTATACCTTTAATATTATGGAAGATATCTAGGCTTTTATTTATGATGACCAATGAGGGGCCGTTCAAATATTACGTAAGCATGTTTTTGGTATTTTTGACCCCCCCTCCCCCCTTGTCAGCAAAAATAAGCAAATCGCAAACCCCCCTCTTATAATTACGTAAGCATACTGCAACCCTCCCCCCCGTTCTTTTTTTTTTTACAAAACGTATAACAGTAATAATCTAATTTAAAAACATTTTAGGACTTAATTCAAATAAAAAACTCTAACTCGGCTAAAAATGGCAAAAAAATATAAGTTTAATTTATTTACAATTTCAAGTTTAAGCTTACAAAAATCAAGTTTAATTTTCTTTTGCCAAATTTAACTTTTTTTTTCAAATTTAATTTTTTTAAATTAAATTATTTGTGCAAGTTACAAGAGACTTTCGGAAATAAAGTGATTTTAATGTCTTACGTAAGCATCACTCATACTCCCCCTCCCCCCTTGTCAGCAAAAATAAGCAAATCGCAAACCCCCTCCCCCCCTTGGGTGCTTACGTAATATTTGAACGGCCCCTGATAAGCATGCGCGAATGACAACTTTACCTGGCTTTTTCTCCATGTCGGACTTTCCTTCACTTTCATGTTTTCGAAATGCTAAGGCATTTTTCCCTTTTCAGATAGAGCTTTCCAATTTTTTGCGCTTGTTTATCGTTATGTATATGATAAAACTGTGCATTCAATAAGAATTCAGTTGCTTTGTTTTCCTTATATGCAAGATAAAAATTGAGCTAGTGCTAAATTTCCTCATTTTTTACCACATAAAATAGTAAAAAAATCTATATTTAAGCGAATATTAGGTCCACCTTAAAATCCATGCGCAGTTTTGTGTAATATATTTCAATGAATCTGCAAGTAAAATTTGAAGCAAAAATATTCATATCTGAAAAAGTAGTAGGGAATTTAAAAACTTGAATTTTTCTTTTAAAAAAAATTAAATTTCAACTTGCCAAGCACATCGAAATGAGTTTTTTTCTCTTTAAGATGACGTTATGTGATTGTTATGTTTTAATAGCATGAAAACTTTTCCAATAATATTTCAAATAAAAAATAAATATTGTTCAGGAGGTAATTTGTCCCCTTAAGAATCAAATGTCTCGAATTAATAATATTTCCGGGGCTTATTTTTGATTTTACATTTTATTCCATTTTTACAATAGCATCAGTTCAACTACAAAACAAATGAAACCAGTATTGTAATAATTTATTATTCGTTATTCACTATGCATCCCATCGAGCCATTAACGACGCCTGAGTTTAATCGCGCTATTAATAAAAACGTCAAAACAAGAATCTTTGAGAGGATTCCGGATTGTTCTCGATAAGCCTAAACTAGAGGAACAAAAATAAAAAGCATACAACAGTGGCGCCTAGTGAAGTTATAGCTTTTACGAAAACATTGATGGATAATCGGGACTGGTGAAGACCAAATAACAATAATTTACCTGGTTTCCTGTATCTTTTCTTAATTTCAGTTCAGGTTTAGGACGTGAACAACTTTTACTTTTATTTTTCGAACGAACTTGGGGAAGCAAAATTATGTAAGTTTTTTAATCCATTATGTTTTCTTGTGTCAGCCATTACCGACTGTGAGTTCGAGTACCCTAACTGGTTCTTCGCGTATCCCCAGGGGTACGCGTACCACACGTTGGGAACATCTGCCCTAGAGTCACCTAATAGTAAAACCGGCCCCGGATGCAGAGCCTGCCCGAAGCCCGGGCAAACCGGGCAACTGCCCGTGGCGCCGAAGTCCGGGGATCTTAAATATATTTGAAATTTAAAAATTCTTACAATAATATTATTAAGTCCTATTTGTAGGTAAAATGTACATATTTTTAAATAAAAATTTATTTTACATTTGGAACACGGACATTATAGAATTTAAAAACACATTGGTTGGGAGGGGGTCGCCATATTTTTGTCTTTCCCGGTTGATAAAATTACCTCGGACCGCCTCTGCCTGGATGCGACCCTATTTGGGGTCCCCACCCACAGTTTAAGAAGCTCTGACCTCAAATAATCACTGCATCTAATTCGCCTTCCTCCCCTCTGGGCATCAGCTGCGCACAGGTGAAGGAGAAACAGAAGGTTCCGTTCTATTTGCGACTGTCCTTGGCGAGCACTTGAGCTTTATCAGCGCGCTGCGATAAGTTATCAGTGATCGCAAATGAAACAAAAGCCTTTCGTGCTGCTCTTCACGTGATTCTGTGTACAACTCCACTCAGCGGCCTGGGCGCCTTATCTGCGCTGGAATGAATGGGTTGTTGAGTTTTCTAGCCGAATTCGGGAGCATTGGTAGCAAACTATATTTTCCAAATCTGATTATCTGAAGTTATATTCTGTTCAAGATACACGCAGGACTTTATATTCTAAAAAATGGTTGGATGGGTTGGTGTCAGAGTCTAGGCTTTGGGGTCGAAGGGTCCCGGGTTTGAGACCTTATCCAGCTGAAAATGCGGCGAATACGACAGTTTAAACCAGTGGTTCCCAACCTTTTTGGTTGTGCGGACCACCTGTTGTGTAAAAGAAATATTTTGAGGCCCACTGACTAAATATACAAGTAAAAAAAATACAAACACATATATTTATATATATACACAGGGTGTCCACACTTATCGTGGTCCAATAGCTAATTTCTAAACCGTTAGAGATAGACATATAGTTCTAATTGGAAAAATGCTTTAAATGAAGGGAAATATTATATTATATGTTTTTTGAGTGAATAAATATAGTCCTGAAAAAGTTACGAAAAATTAGTAAAATATTCTTGACACTCTAAAATTTTAACCAAAAAAAGTCCCACTCTTTTGCGACTAAAACTGACCGAGATATGGAGCTTTGAGTATCGCTGACTTAGACCACTTTACACCATTTCAATAGCCGTCTTGAAGGCAATTCACCAATAAATGCTCAGCAGTTGCTCGACGAGACCGTTGATTGGTATAAATAATGAAATTCAAGGCTCCATAACTCGCTCAGTTTTAGTCGCAGAAGAGTGGGACTTTTTTTGTTAAAATTTTAGAGTGTCAAGAATATTTTACTAAATATGACTGATAGGACCGGGGAACAGTATAAAAAGTTAGAATTCGTAATTTTTTCAGAAATATATTTAGTGACTCAAAAAACATAAAATATAATTCTTCCCTTTATTTAAAGCATTTTTCCAATTTGAACTATATGTCTACTTCTAACTGTTTAGAAATTAGCTATTGGACCACGATAAGTGTGGACACCCTGTATATTAGATGCCCTTATATGCTAGTAATTAGTGAAGCTTACTGTAAAAGGAATAAAAATATATTGTTTTATAAAGCAAGAAACAAGTGAAGACTCTTGAAGCTCCCCTGACCTCGACTCTTGACTAGCATTTTGCGGCCCATTAATGCACTATCCGAGGCCCATGGGTTGGGAACCACTGGTCTAAACCATTGCTCGTATTTTTCTGTTTCTCATACTGAGTTCAAAAGCAAATAATTCATGTTTATATGTGTAATTTATGAAACTACCATAGATAAAATAGTCTTAAAATTTCAGAAACTTGATTAAACGCAAAAAATATCGAATTATTCATTTTAAAAGCAAATTTTTAAGATTTTAAAGCTAGTACATAAAAAGAGCAAACCACTCAGAGGGTTAAATCTGTCTGGGTCCAAAAAGGGTTTTTCAGATTAAGGGAGATCTAAAACATGAGTCGTCGAAAAGACATGAGGAGTCCTCAAAATCTCGTGGAAGAATTTTTTTGAACTTTTAATTTTCCGTATGTTAAGTGCACTTAAGTAAAATATCGTAATCGCAAAAAATGTCTCTAGATCTCTAGATTTTGATGAATCGCCAAGTTTCAGACTTTCCTAGTCTGAAAAAAAACAGTTTTTGGAATTATGTCTGTCTTTTTGTGAGTACGAAACTCAACAACTCATTATGCTAGACGAATGAAATTTGGTATGTAGTAATTACATCAGAATTGCAGGTCTGTATGAAATTTTGGACCAAATATATCAAAGGGAAGAGGTTGAAAATGGATACTCGGTTCATTTCACTGTACTACGAAGCTTAATACAAAACGCGCCGTATTGTGAAAGTACAATAAAGCACCGTTTATAAGTTTCTCATTTATACGTCGTTTACGTTTATACGTCGTTTCATCATTGTCCCGGTTCATTCGTATTCATTGTGATGATGAAGTACTTCGTTTATACGTCGTTTTCCCTCGTTCTAAACTGTAAATTTTTTTTCCTTTCTGGTATGAGAACCGTGATAAAGATATCATGACTTTGAAATTATTCACAAATGATGAATTAATAGATTTAAAGACAAATTTCCTGTGCCGATTTAAGCGATGATGATCCAATTATTCCACCTGCCTTTAAAGACGCAACGGATTCTATTGAAACACTTCAAACTTATTTATTTTGTCCAAAGAATAGTGAAAAAACATTCAATGAACTTAATTCGATTCATAATGCTGTATGTCGTATTCACAGACAATCAGCACGTCAGACGACGGTTGAACATTTTTTAAATTGAAAGCCTATCTGCATACACATAGATCGCATGAAATAAGAAATCTGTAATTAGTACTCAAGACATGCAATAAAGGTATAATTTTCTTCACTTTTGTGACAAATGTTTAATTTTAAAATTTAATTATTGATTTCCATACTATGTAGTATTATACTAGTACTATCTTAAAAAATTTTAAAATTAATTCATTTACATGATTAATAGCATTTCATTTGTAATAATAAAAGTTGCTTAGCAGCATTTCGATTATACGACTTTTAATTTATACGTCGTTTTACGTCAGTTCCTTTGAAAGATGTATAAACGGTGCTTTAGTTTGAGGGGAGGAAAACTTTTAAAAATTCGAGGAGAGGAAAACTTTTAAAAATTCGAGGAGAGGAAAACTTTTAAAAATTCGAGGAGAGAACATCCGCACTGGAGAAAGAAAAACGAATCTGCTTCCTGAATCAAGAACAGGAAGAAGAGATTAAACGCTTTTTGAGATGATTGTGTGATTGACTTTCGGGTGGAGTGAAGTCTTCTTTGAAAGACACCGTCAATAGGATTTTTAATTGTTCTTGACAATGCAGAGTGTAAATTTGATTTATCGGCTTATTCACAATGCAATCAGCTTATTCACGAACAGTATACTTTATCGTTATTTCGAAATCAGAATAATCACTATATTCTGCAGCAGAACTTTTTAAACTTTTCCACTATTGATGCAACTGTGTTGTTGTGCTATTGTGAATTTGTAGTCCCTTAAACCTGTGCTGTGCTTTTTGTCTGGCATGTCCTATTCTTTTACTCGATTCACTGATAAAAAGCCCCCTGTAGCGTCCCCCTTTGCGTTTGATATCTATTGTAAAATTGACTTGTTTCTCTATCCAGGGGTCCCCAACCTTTATTCCCTCGCGTACCCCTTGATCAATCTTTATATTTTTGCACCCTCTACTGTCATATCACCCCCACCAACCATCCGTCTATGCAAAGAAGTTTTTATCAATCATATTAACGGCTTATGTTAGCTTAAGAGTCAAATGACCCGCATTAATAACATTTGCTGGACATTACATTTTATTACAATTTTACAATAGTATTAGTTCAACGCAAAACGAATGAAATCAGTATTGTAATAATTTCGCATCAACTTATAAGGATGGTAAGGACTCTGCAACAATCAACTTTTCAAGTGATATAGTTATTAAAAAAGCAAGTATTCACTTGGGGAGACAAAATTATGTAGCTTTTTTAATTCCTTATGTTTTCTTGTTTCCGCCGTTACCAATTTTGATTTAGAGAACCCCCAAATAGTCCTTCGCTTACCCCAGGGGTACGCGTACCATAGTTTGGGAACCTTTGCTCTATATCTGACCTATCCTTAAAGCTTGTAAACAATATTTTAGGGACACCCTATTTATGTAGGATAAAGGAATTTAAAAAGGTCCTATAGTTTCATCTTTATAAAGAATAATTTCGGTTAGGTGCCAGGGAGGCAGAATTTTGAATGCCATTCCATGGAGGAGGAAAAGGAAAGAGGGCAGAAGGAGCTAGATTAAACGATTCCTTATGCAGATGTGTTCTGGAGAAAGATATTTTGGGAACACCCTATAATGGATAAAGGAATTTCAGGAGGTCCTTAAATTCCTTCCTCAATTCCTCTCCAAGTTCATCTTTGCAAAGAATCATTTCAGTTAGGTGCCAGGGAGGCAGAA
>BGPR01001670.1:0-18262 GCA_013235015.1 Araneus ventricosus | reverse complement strand
TTTCAGTTAGGTGCCAGGGAGGCAGAATTTTGAGTGCATTCCATGGAAGAGGAAAGGGAAAGAGGGCAGAAAGACAGGGCCAGATTTCTCATAAGGCCAATAAAGGCCATGTCCTAGGGCGCAGTCGTCAGGGGGCGCATATACAGAAGAAATAATAAACAAATATTTGCAAACTTTTCAGTATTATTTTGGAAAGGCCATATAAAATGACGTTCTTAAAATTTACGTTCGTTACATTAAATATATTGAACGAAACATTCTTTCGTTTTCTGTGGAGCTTACCGCCTTGCACTTGTTTGCGTTGGAATCGATTTAATGAGACCAATGACACTTCAAGCCTATTCGCGGACAGAAGCTCGAACGAAGAAGTTCTAGCAGGTATTTCACACGATTTCAAGAATTTCGATGAAGTATTTTTGTAGGTGTTAATGTCGTGTTAGTTCATAAATGGTGTAATTATGAATTAAAAATTCAATGAGGTTCAATGATTATAAAGATTGTATTAAGCGATTATATGTTTCAAAGATGAACTATTGTATATTAAAGTGAAAATATATATTAACTCTTTTAAGAGGAGCGCAAAATTTGCTTTGGCCTAGGACGGAGAATATGTTTTGACTTAGGGTGTAGAAATGTGTGAATCCGGCCCTGCAAAAAGATATAGGTTACCTGATTCCATATGTAGATGTGTTCTGGAGAAAGATTACACCGCACCGGTATGAGAAAAACATTCGAATCAGCAAGATTTGTTTTGTGATAGGTGAATTATTTAAAAGTGAAACTGAATACAAAGATTGATTAGAGCATATCTGAAGCATGAACTAGCTGCGCTTATCGAAAGATTTTATCATAGAGAATATAAAGTTTATTTAAACGAAATTCTCTTTCTCTACCGTTGAAAATAAAGTAAAAGGGAAAATACCGAAGACAAGAAAATGATATTTGCACATCGTATCGGAGCTTCCGTTGCAAGTCTTAGTCTTCTTCCGTTGCGGAAGACTCAGTTACCCATCTACTCAACGATCTTTTTCCGTTGTTCCATTTTGTGGCGATATTTTTGGTACGCCCTATCTGACCTCAGAACTTAACAGTGAAGCTCTAAATATTAAAAGAGTAAACAAGATTAAAATCTAACGGCTCATGGTTCTTTCTCATTTATAGCTAACAAAGATATATTAATGCAGTCACAACTAAAGAAATGTCGGTTTTTAGACAAAAGTTGGTCTTTAAGATAATGAAGCAATGTTCTCCTCCACTTGACTTTCTCATACTTCCAAAGTAGACGCGTTTGCTGCTAAGTCCATGAAGGCCCAAAGGCCTCATTTGAGGGGGTGGAGCGGCCTGGTGGTAAGGTTCCGGTCCAGGCTTGAAACCTGATTCTATTGAAGAACCGCCGTGTTAGCTGGTCTGGTGCACGTCAAATTCGTCGGGGCCAAATGGCCACCCGCCTGTGCTCTGCGGAAGCTTGGATAGGGGGCTCTCATGTGTCGTTCTCGTCATCTGAGAGCGGTTCAAAATTACGAGGTCCGTTTCAAAGTATCCTTCATGTTGCTGCAAAACGGGGCGTAAATATAACTGAACTAAGCCTCATTCGAGGACAGTTATATTCTCACTTCCGTGGATAAACCGATTACATTCCATTGTTTCTTTTTGCTTTGTCTAGCAAGTCAATATGTATTCCCAGACTCCTAAGAAATTTTCACCGGCATATACCTTCAGTTAGTCATATTTTAAAGTCAAAATGTTGTCCTTTTGAAATTTTTTTCCTTTGTTTTATGTTTGAGGTGATGAAATGAATTTTATTTTTTGATAATTTACTATATTTTAAAAATCTTTAATATTTATGTCAAAATTTTTTTATCGTTTTTAAAATATTTTTTCAAAAAAAAAAAAAATGAAAAATTTTTTTTGGGGGGGAACTTTATATATTTCTTAATCTTGATGTTTTAAATGTAATTTAATAGCAATTTATTGAAATCTGAGCTCAAATTAATGTGAGTGTTAGCCCCGTCGTGCAGTGAAGAGAATCCCGTTTCTCATATTGGAATAGTACATTTTCCCGTCTACCAATCATGTTCAAAATTTGGCAGAGATTTTGGTGTGAAGAACACACGCTAAAATTCATGCATGCTGTATTTTTGAGTTTTTGCGTTCACATACACGAGAATAGACAGACGGCCTGTTCGCAGATTTGATTCAAAATTTGAAACACATCTACAAATCTGAGTTGAAATCATGATGGCAAATTTCAACAATCTAGCTTATTGCGTTTTTGAGTTATTGTTCCCACTTGCACACGGATGGTCAGGCAGGCTTCCCATTAATAAATGTCGCCAAAAATTTGCTACAGATCTGCAATTTGTGTTTAAAGACCACGCACTTAATTTCATTCGTTTGCCTTGTTCTTTTTTGAGTTATCGTTGTTTAATACGAAAAGGTATACTAATATAGGGGGTAATTCATAACAAAACACCCCATCCTAGTCACTTGGCCGTGCGGTGAATCTGAAAGACCAGCCGCCGCGACAGAAAATTGTGCCGCGTGTATGCAAAGAAGTTTTTATCGATAATGTTAAGGTTAGCTTAATTTATCTTAAAAGTGAAATGACTCGAATTAGAAACATTTGTAGAAGTCATTTTTGATTTTACATTTTATTCCATTTTTACGATAGTATTAGTTCAACGCCAAAACAAATGATACCAGTATTGAAATTATTTCGTTTGAATTTTTAAGGTTAGCTAAAAATTACGCTTCGTAATAATCAACTATTCAAATGGTATAGTTTTTAAATAGCAAGTATTCACTTGGAGAAACAAAATTCTCTAACTTTTTGAATCCCTTAAGTTTTCTTGTTTCTGGCATTAACAACTTTGATTGCGCGTACCCCCAAATGGTCCTGCGCGTAGCCCCAGGGGTACGCGTACCACAGGTTGGGAACTTCTGCTCCAGACGATAAATAGTTATATCTATACTTCTGAAAGGAAGCGTTTGTGTTCAGACGAATATACCGCACTTACAGCCATGAAATTTGGCTTACAGGTAGTCGTAATGGCAACTCAATGCCCCTCGAAGCACGAATATTAAGATTTAATAAAAAATATTTCAATATTTTCTATTGTTTTGGCCATGGTTGCCAGATCAAAATAGCAAAATAAGGCCAAACCTTCTTAAAAATAAGGCCAAAAAAGGCCAAATTTGAATAATTGATTGAAAACGTCATTTTCTATTAGAAAACTAGCTATCCTTCATGAAAACGAATCCCACTATTCTATTATTAAACTAAAATTTAAGTGAAAGAAATTTAAAACATCCTTGTTCTATTCAGGAGCTATTTCGTTTGACAGCTCATTATAAATTCTCATTTGAAATGTATAATATCAAAAATTTATTAAAAACAATAGAATAAGTAATTAAAAATTGTTCTAAAAGTCATTAACGAAAATAAAGCCAAAAAAGGCCAAAAATGAACTTAAGGCCAAATAAAAATTCCTAAGTTGAAGGGCTCTGAAAAAAGGCCAAATTTCCATAATTTGGCCTTAAAAAGTCCAATAGGGCAACCATGGTTTTGGTTGATTTCTCCTTTTACCTTCTAAGGCCGGCCCCGCTGGTAAGGGATTTATAACTTCGTAGGGACAAACTCAATCAAAATAGAAATCCGGTAGAAGTTGAGAGATGTGTTCTTTCATTAAGTTACTTCAACGGAAGTTAGAAAAATCATATCTTTGCTTGTGTTGTTCAAAACCGATTTAAAGATCTGCTAAAGGTAGATGTTCTGACTTTTATCAGCAAAAGGGAAAAAGTCGTTAATGAATGAAATCAGGAAGAGCAAGGCAGAACTTGAATTTCAACACCGGCTTTTTGATAAAATGATAAACTTTTTTTTCATCCACCGCTCTGTGTCAAGGTTGAAATAATATCGTTTGGAAGGTGTGTTTATCTGTTTATCAGCACTAAGCAAGATTCGAAGTTGTTGTGTTCTTTTTTTTATCACAGCAAATCACGAGAGTACTCTAAAAATTTATTTACTTGCATTTTATGTAATTTAAGATAACAATATTTTCCTGATTTTTCTTTGGTTATCGATACACATTTATTTGAATTATTTTTAATTTTGAAAAACTGAAATTATAATTATTAACATTTCTTTCGATTGAAAATGACTTAAATACATAGCTTGTTTAATTATGCCTGATGATGGCATTCAAATATTTAACATTTATCTTTATTGAGCCTTAAGGAATTGCTTTCGTTAAATATTAATATTTTATCAATTTCTGTTGGTAAACTAATGTCTGTTTACTACCATATCTATTGAAAATATTTATTTATTCTTAGAGTTATATTTTATTATTTTAAATACGCAATTATATTTTTAAAATAATCTTGGAAGTAACTACATATAAATTCAGTTATTAATAAATAATCACTAATTAATAAATATTTGAATAGAAAGAGTTCACAATTTTGCATAGTCAAAAATTTGAAGCCAAGTATTTTTTATTGAAGTATTAAATAAATTTTTGTCAAAAAGTGAAAAATTCGGTGTTTTTTTCATAAAAAAAGATTTCTTTTCTTTATTTATTTTAATAAAACGCATCCGTCAGTGGATAAGTTATTATTCTCTACTCTTAGCTCTTTATTTTTCAGATAATTGAAGCATAAGATTATCTTTTAATTTTCAGAATACTGGTTATAAATAACATTTTTCCAACTGCATTTCAGTTTGATGTTTTATTTAATGTAATAAGGTCAAGCTAAAACTTTCATTATTACCTTATCCTTTCATTTTGATGTTGGAACTTTCATTTTAATTTTAACCTTATTATCTTTTTATTTCATCGAATTTTTAAAAAAAATAAATTCGTAAATTCTGTAAATGTACTTATTATTTTTAATTATTTGTTGCTAAAAATCTCCACAAAAACTTTTCGGGCTAAATTTCAAATAAGCTTAGTAAGGAAATTTCACGTCCTAAGTTCTCAGTTTAAAAGAATGGAATTGAAGAGTCAATGTCCTGACTTGGTTTCGTGCCGGTAATCGGATACTGACTATCTGCGAATAGCCAGACGGATGAAATTTCTTTTTTGTAGACCGAGTTGTATTTATTGGTTTTAGTTACCTTTTGTTTTAGCTTAGTTATTAATCTGTTTAATAAAAGTCATTGTCCTCGAATTGTTTTGTTTCAATTTGGAATCCAAGATGCTTAACAGGTTTATTTTGAAAATTTCAGAAGTACAGTGTTGTCATAAATTATTGGACCCATTTCAAAAATTAATTAAAAAAAACCCAATAATGTTATAACTACGTTGTTTTTTTTAAAATGAAAGTGCTTTTTAAAGCGTTTTTTTTCCAGATAGGTAACGCGCCGTTGCGGTGGTCGAGGTAATCGTAAATTATTGGTTCTCTCCCAGTTTTGAAAGCCATTATTTGCGAAATTTTAAAGCTAGAAGAAAATAAAAGCATGTATTTGTAGGGAATTTTACGCTTTTTAATTTGTTATATAAATTGTAATTCAAAAACTGAATACTAAAAAAGGAAACCAGAAAATGCGTATCGGTTTCTGCTGATCGGTAGCCATTGCGTATGGAAATAGCTCGCTGTAGCAAATTTGTAACGCCGTAATGGTACGCTACCTATCTTACAAAAACTGTATTTGCCCGCTCATTTAAAAAAAAACGCGTTTTTTAACAATCTTAGATTTTTTAAAATTAACTTTTGAAATGAGTTCAATAATTTATGACCATCTGTATTACAAAAACGCCAGAGAAAGGCAGAACTTTTGTTTGAAATCAAGACAATAAATAGATTATTTTTTGTAATTTGAGTAAGATGATTTGTGACGTTACCGGTATGAAGAATATGTAAATTATTGTCCGTAACTAAGCCCGCTGGAAACTGATGCAGTTCAGCACCTATGACTATATACACGCCCTATATGCTGTTTTATTTTCGAATTTGTCAGTTTCGTGTAGTATTCCTTAAACATCGATTGATCGAATATCGATAGTATCTATAATTTTCTCCTCGGTGATACTATCGATAGGTGTTCTTCCAGTCGACAGTTTAGAAACTATCGATACTATCGTTAGTTCCAGTCGATTGTTTCAGTCGATAGTTTTGAAACTATCGATAGTATATATAGTTCCAGTCGATGGTTTTAAAACTATCGACCGAAAATGCGCCTATCGATAGTATTGGTAGTTTTGAGAAAGTCGATACTATCGATTGTTTCAGTCGATAGTTCCGAAAACCCAATACTATCGACTTGGCTTCGATAATATTGATAGTCTATTGATGTTTAAGGAACACTAGTTTTGTGTATAAGGCCGTAAGCAGTTTTATTCATATTAAGTTGCAATTCATAAAATATTCTAGATTTTTTTTTCTACAGAAACAAAGAATTGCTAAAAGATTATTTCATCTTTGGTTCTTTTCGGTATATCATAGTTTAGTCCCATTGTTCATGTTTTTAGGCTTTGTATTAATTACTCATATCAGACTGGGAAAAATATAAAATTATTTAAGCTGGTAGATTAGATATAAATTTGATCCAATTTGAATACATATGATTTTAGTATTAGCCGAATTTACCCATAGGCGACTGTCTGGTGTCTAGGAGCGCTTTCTCATCACATAACTGCTTCAGTATAAATATTAAATTACAATATGTATTTAATGTTAATTGTAAATGTTTTATTATGAAGAATATTTATGAAGTATCTATGTTAAAATACGATCTAATAAAAATATTGCAATACATTTTTTTCCTATTACTCGGTATTTTAAATGCTGTTTTATTTCATGAAACCACGATTTGATTAGAAAAAAAATGACTTTTTTTGCAATGTTTGGCTATGCTAATAAATATGAAAGCACGCACACTGACGTTATTTTATTCTAGAAGACGTAGTTCTTCGTTTTTTAAAAATGGAATTGTCAAATTGTACATCTCAATGGAATCAAAAGGATATTAAAATAATTGTTTGATATTAAAACGGTTTATATTATTATATATACATTTTTTAATCTATATTTATCACGTAAGTGAAAATGATTAATTTTCCTCTGTTCTCAGGTTTGACTGGCTGCACTGCTAGTATAATCCACATTGCTAAACTTTGTATTTTCATTTGTGGCCTACATATTTGTCGAAGTCTTCGTTTTCTGTTGAATATAATCGTACTTTACATCATCTTAATTCAATTTTTTTTATTGGTGATAGCAAACCACTCATTTTGCTTTCGTGAATGTTTTCTTTTTATAGATTTTCATTTAATTTTATTGCTGATAATTTATAGATCAACTGAATTCAATAAATTAAACATACTTCGATTTCATTACTGTTTTGATGAACAGAAATTGAAATTTCCAAGATTTGAAAATATTCATTTTCCATTTCACACTTTGAATTAAAACCTTTTAAAAGTTTAATTTGCCATGTCAGTTTTTTTCTCGATGTATTTTTGTATGAAGATTCAAATTTTTCGATTCCATTATTAGTCTTCTATGTTATTCTGAGAGAACTTAAATAAGAATACAATACGTTTCCAAAAAAACATAATCTACCAATGAAAACTACTTTAAACACTCCTCGTTCTCTCAATGCAACGATGTCTGGAAGTTTTATTAATGGCTCTTAATTTACTACTTGTTAGACGATTCAGATATTCACTTTCGGGAAACACGTGACTCCGAGGTTCGATGTAGGTCATCCAATCGGGTCGCTCGTAAACAAGACCCGCCTCTGAAAACAATGCCAACAGCTGTTCATCAAAAGAAAGAAAATTGCAGATGGCATCAGCTACAGAGAAAGTTAAGAAAAAAGACCGACTTTGCGCGTTTCTCGAAAAATTAACAAATTATAAAAGAATTTCTCTTAACCGGCAGAAACGGGACCTTATCGATTTCAGACAGTGGCTGAAACTCGGGTGGGTGGGGGCCGGTCGCCCTCTCACTTTTTGCGGAATAAATTAAATTTTTTATTTCATTTTAGCTGTCACAAACTAGGAATTATAAAAAAACAATAGTGTCCGGGAAAGCTAGCTAATTTTTTAACTAAATTTTGTTGTCTACTGCCTATATTCCGGGGTACATTTAGGTGTTTATAAATTTTTTTGTCCCCTTCCTCACTTTTGACACCCATTAGCGACTACTGATGTCAGAAAAATCGATTTTTTTTTTTGGATAACTGAGCATGTTTCTAGAAATTATCTTTTCATGTTTTGTGATGCGAAGTATATTGGTCATATTTTTCCGATCTATTGTCACAATTCAATACATAATATAAAAAATCGTACAGATTATTTAAAATTAAAACGTATTCGTAGTTTCTTATTTTAGAAGAACAAAACTAAACTACATTTTTCACATGGAAGTTACGCTTTTCTTTGTGTAAAGATATACAATTTCGAATGGCAAGCTGCTTATTAAATTGTCCGCGGAGTTTTAAAAATTCACTCTGTATATGAAGCTTCATAACATCATGTGACATAAATGAACATCGTTCGGCGAATTTTTAAAAAATCTGCAATCCTTCGACTGCTTCTTTCCACGCAACTTTCTCAGTCTGCGTGTCGTCTCCATCTTCACCATCTCTCTTCTCCTTTTCTAATAAATGTTCAATTATTTCATCGTTCCCAAGACAGAGTGCGACAGGAACAGAATTGTTTACATCCACTCAAACGCGCATCCTGTCTTCACTAGCTCATTGCACGTTTTAAGCATATTTTTACATTTGGAAATCTGTTTCTTTGCGCCAGAAGAGTGATTACTTGATCCGTTACAACAGTGCATTGCGCACAATTTTTTAACATAAAATCAACGGATCGTTAAATCTCTTTCTCCATGTACAAAAATATACGTCGAAATCTGTTATGATTTTTATTAACGTAAAATCAATGGAACGTTTAATCTACTCTCTATGTATAAAAAGATAAGCCGAAATCTGTTACGATTTTTATTATGAAGGATTTATTTAAAATGTTAAACATACTTGGTTTCTAATATTTCCAAAACAAATTCCACTCCTGTCTTGAATTTTGCTGTTGACATGGGGTATTTTTAGGTTGAATTTGTAAAGAGAAAATATAATCCTAGATTAATCGAATTGCTCCATTTTTAAAGGAATTGGAAAGAAAAGAAAGACTACGTGAAATTTATATCCACAGAATGGGTTTAAATTGAATGTCGTGCATCGTAAAACAAATTGAATACTTCTAAAACAGACTTATCGACAGATGTGCAAACAGATTCGAGTAATTATGGAAAGGCTTTGTGATTTTGATTTCTATATGATATTTCGATTGTTAGATCCTGTAAAGGACAAACCTTTGCACGCAGGTTGAATGCAAGGACATGGAAATAAATAATTTCTCAAAAAAGAGATAAAAAAACAGCGGGAGTGTTCTCCCCTAAACTTTCTCGTATACTTCCCCAAAAAGATGCCATTTCTCCTCCCCCCCGCGTGGCTAAAAAAATTCGAACCTACTGCTATCCAGAATCCAATGACTATCAGAAGGTTTTTCATTATAGTGATTGAAAAATATCTAGGTAAAGAATCCAATTCAAAATGATACCTGCCGATTAAAACGCATATCTATCGCACACTGTTAGGTTTCACTCTTGCCGTCTCAAGGACAAACTGACGTAATTCGCTGCTTTCGCCTGCACAGAAGATTGCTTCTAATACGCATGCGCATGGAGATAACGGATTGGTTTCAATAGTAAATTATACAGACCGACAGACAGTCAACCCTTTGACGTATTTGGCCCAAAATTTTATACGGACCTACATTCATGACGATAAAACTGTGTACCAAATTTTATCCATCTAGCTATTCAAGTTTTTGAATTATAGTGTTCACATGACTTCGGACATACAGACTTCCCGTGGACGGATTTTGTCCAAAATTTGGTAGAAACCTACGAATTATGTTTAAAGACCACATACCAAATTTCATCACCGTAGCTCTAATAGTTTTCGAGTTATCATGTTCACAGACACACAGACAGACATTATTCCAAAATTGTGTTTTTCGGACTGAGGGAGGTCTAAAACGTGGAGATTCGACAAAATCTCGAGTTCGAATCTTTTGACGATTACAAAACTTTTTCTTTGTTCACTTCGTATACGAGAAAGTAATAAAGTAATAGCAAATTAGTTAAAAAAAAGTTTCCCAACACAAAATAAGATGGAAACTTCACTCACTCTGCTTCTTATAGAGCATGGGGTTTACAAGAAAAAGATTTTGAAAGGGGGAAAAAAAACTTATTTTGAACTATATATTTTTATTTGTCCAAATACAGCTTTTGGTGTTCAAATATATTCTGTATCTTGAGATAACTAAGTACAAGAGCGATTAATATTGTTTGAACTTTTTTCTTTCACAAAATAATAATTCAAAAAAAGAAAGTAGGTAGACTTTTGAAAACTACAAACTTAACATTTAATTTACAATTCTGAATTGAGATATTTAATAGAACTCGTGCATCAATGCAAGGGGGAGAAAAATGCAGTGCGACAACGTACGAGCTGTGAAAAGTACTGCTCATTTCTAAAACACGAGACTATAACTTTTGGACGATATTACTCCGAAAAGGGATGACAGGCAATGAGTAAGGTGAGCGCATTTCCGGAGTTCTTTGTTAGGTCATGAGCTTCGTCCGATTAGGTGTAATTTTTTTTGCCTGACTTGACCGATTATTAATAAATGAAAATGTTTCTATCTACTGCTAAGTAAAATGGAGGGGGATATGTTTACATATCCCCCTCCATTTTTCAATTCACCCCTATTTTGGTGAAATCAACTCCGCCTGGCGCATGCGCAAAATCGTGGAAGGTTTCGGTATGTGAGAATGATCAGTAAATTAGTTAAAGTTACAGAATCAAGATTTATTACAAAAAAAATTTATCAGTCATCATCATCTAGAGAAGTAGGCTTGGAGTCAGTCACCACAAGCTTGATATTATTGAAAATTTTATCAAGTGATGCTATTATGCGCAGCTGGCCATTCACTTGAAGTACAGCCATGCCATGTCCTAAGCCCGTTTTTTTCACTCATTTTAATCGAAAAATAAGGCACTTCATTCACTTGTATTTAAAAGGACGCTAACTCTGAACGAAGGTGGTGGTGGTGGGGGGAGCGATTTTCTTTCCCTCCCTACAGCTGCTTGTCAATTGCTCTTCGATTTTCCCCAGTCAGCAGATTTTAATTTATGCTACCCTCAAAGCGAAGCTTCAATCTACGCAAGACATTGTTCTTTTCGCTAGCCTCTTTCAGGGTCCCTCTGAAGCGAGTCTTTAAACTCCAGCGTTTGCGCTCCGATTTCAGTCCAGACGGAATTCCAATCACCACAAGCCATTTGGCTGTTTTCCATAGATTTTTATGGCTTTTTCCTTCTCGGGTTCCAAAATATCCAGTTTATGTGTGAAGTGAATGACCGGCTTAAGATGCACTCAGTGGCGTAGCTGCAAGTTTTCCCGCCCTGGGCGAACTTGCAACATGCCGCCTTTCCTTTACAAGTTGCGCAGAGCACATAAACCTCAAAATGAATTCCAGGAAAAAAGCATTTTATTAGTAACTTAATTCGTCGTTTGTCGCCCTAGATCTTTTCTAATAGGTTGCGAAACTCCGAGTCCACCAACAATATTTCTTTCACGTATCGGATATTTACCGACAAAAAGCGAAAATAAGAATTCATTATACAGTCAAACCCCGTTATAACGAACCCTCAACGGACTGACCCAGAAGTTCGTTTTATCCGAGGTTCGCTGTATCCGTATTTGCAAAAAAATGCCCTAACATGCTAAGATACTACTTCTATAATAAACTTTTTAACAATATACTATTTTCATTAGTAATTATGGGCAAATAAAGTATTAAATAATTCGCTTTCCAACGTTAGCCATGGTCACTGCAAAGTTCACAGAATGACAAGCAATTAAACTAAAATGGCAGAGAAAACACGTGATTGCTCCTAGGTCGTCTGACCAGAAAGTCCTTCCCCTTCCTTGGTTGACACCAGACCAGGTGTCCACAGGCGGGAGGAGGGGAAATAGAAACTGTAAAGAGCCTTGCCTATTGTTCCTTTGTCCCACTTATGGGGTTTGCAGCGACTCTAACAAAGATACAATAGGCGAGGAATGTGGTTTCTGAACCAGAGTATTTCATGCAAAAGGGGTAACTCTTTTGTAGAAGTTGGGTTGACTTGAGCAAAATTAGCAAAGAATGTCTCTTTGGGCAAGTGAAAAGTTTGAAGTTTTAGAAATTTCCATTTCGCTATAACCGAGTCTCTAGAGTTTGTTGTTCGTTGTAAACGTATGAAAATACATTATTAACATAGGGCATCAGGTTGGGACCACGTAAAAGGTTCGCTGTAACCGAGGGTTCGTTATATCCCGGTTCGCTATGTCGCGGTTAGACTGTATTAATTATTTTTTTATATACACAGTGATTGAACTAGTGTCGATGCTCTTCTTTCCTACATGTCTGATTTTGCCGCCCCTTTCAAAGTACCGACCGGGGTGAACCGCCCTTGTAATGTCTTAGAAATAAAACTGTGCTTTTAAAATATTACAAGACATTCATTTACAAGACAGAAGACGATACAAATTAACATTTAACATAAAAAACAAATTTAGAATAATAAAATATTTCTTGAGTTATCGAAATTATAAATTAACCCAAATTCAATATCAATCAAAATGAGTCCGTTATATAAAATCAGAATCTTGCCGACATCCTAAATTTTAAAAAATAGCATATCAGCTTAATTCAATTGGACACCATTCTTACGGCTCCGGTAGAGACACTCACTTCAGAATGCATAAAAACCAATCCCACTATAGACGCCTATGGGGAGTGTTTTCGATGCCAATATTTGGCGATATTTCGCTTTTTTTGGCGCGAAATGCTTTGTAAAGTTTTTCTATTTCGATGACGACCGAGAGATGCAATCTGTTATAAGGATGTAAACACACAATCCAATTACAAGAAGAATTAAAGTTGAAATTAATTTGTGATTAGTTGTTAATTGTAAATAAAGATGGAAGGTTTACAAAACACGAAGAAAAAACACAGTTTCGCGCCAATCAAAGTAAATAGGCTCCTATAGTGGGATTGGTTTTTATGCCTTCAAGAACCACATTCTCGGCGAAAGGCGCCCAAGTCTCTTCACTTCGTTTCCTTTTGGGGAAGGAAGATTCGTTCCAGCGAAATAGTTCAGTATTCTTTTTGGCTCCAGTGGGAAGGGCTAGCGCGAAATATAGCGGGCAGGACGGTACACCCTCCCTATAGCTAAGCCACTGGATGTACTATTATGTGATCTGCAGGTGCCCCTTGATGAAGTATACAGGCCGGATTCTTTTCTTTCAATTTCCCATTTTGTTTGCCTTTTCCCCCTTTGTCTAAGGGTCTTAAGGAATTAAAGTATTATTTAGTTGCTTACTGTTTTTATAACTTTGTGCAAGTGTCATGTCATTTTGGGAATTAGGTCAGACATGTCGGCACACGCAAAAAATTATTCGTCATTGCGATCATCAAATGGTGCAGGTCTACTTTTGGATCTGTGCTTTCGCCAGTCTTGTTCCTAATACATCCAATTTTCAACTTTAATTAATAGCAATAATCTCTACTACTAATAAAAGCAAATGTGTAGTATGTGTCTGTTTGTCTGCAGGCGTTCTACACGGAAGACTATTGGATTTAGAGCTACCAAATTTGGTACAAGCGTGCTTTGGAGGGTGGGAATGTGCACTTCGGAGCCGTTTTCTAAATCTTAATTAATCGAAAATTAAGCAAAATTTTGGCGTTTTATTATTCATTTATTGAAAGAAAAGCACACTACAGAGAAAACCTTCATTTACAGAGTGCTATAAACAACAAACACACAAAGAACAAAAGCCACAACGAGTGAATAAAAAAATTAGCTAGAAAATAAAAAGTTGAATACAGAGAATACACAAAATCATAAACTTTTTGCAAACGCATATATAATTAAAAACGAAAACACATAATCACAAAAACATTAAAACTCACTATGATTCTAAAAGTCGCATTTTTTTAAAAAATTAAAAACCATTTCCAAAAGGCAAGGGTTAAAAAGTCAAAACACACAAGCATATGGTTCTGTGTATGGTGAATGAAGGAAGAGTTTTACAACTTCAACTCGAAGGAACACATGACTGCAAGTGTTTAAATCTTTAACGACAAAGGTAGGTCTTTTTCCACGAGATGACGTAGTTGTTGGTAGAAGCACATTAATATGCTTGTTCAATTTACATACAAAGTTATCGATTTCCAAATCTTCCTTCTAAACGAAAAATTGCGCTGGAAGACGAATGTTTTGTCCATAAACCAGTTCAGGTGGAGAGCTCTGTATCTCATGCCTAAAAACAGTACGTAATCAAAGCGACACTGCAGGTAATGCCCGTGTTCAGTAAACAGAATTATGACACATGATAGACTGTTTTAGCACTCTATGCCTGCGTTCTAACATGCCATTTGATTGTGGATGATATGCTGTAGTATGTGAAATCTTAATTCCAAAATTCTTAGCCAATATGTGAAATAATTCACTTCTAAATTGTGTTCCACGATCTGTTGTGATTTTTTTAGGCACCCGAAACGGGAAAACCCGCTGCTGTATAAAGTCTGGGCTACAGTTTCAGCTCGTATGTCTTCTACCGGTATAGCCTCTGGCCATCGCGTACAACTATCTATGCATGTAAGGCAGTGAAACCTTGAGATGATGGCATAGGACCAATTAGATCAATGTTGATGTGTGAAGGCTATTTGGAACAGGAAAAGTGGCTAGAGGAGAATGAACGTGGCGTGTCACTTTATTTCTTTGGCAAGGGATACATGTTTTAGCCATGTGAGCGACATCTTTTTTTATTCCTGGCCATATGAATCCGTCTGTTACCAATTTTACTGTTGCTTTTACACCAGGGTGAGCAAGATTGTGAAAAGAATCAAAAATCATTTGACGAAAATGAAGTGGAATATATGGCCGTATATTGTTTGTTGATGTTTCACAATAAACAGAAGAATCGCAGTCAGGAAGTTTAAGTTTTTGAAATTTAAGATAAGAATCCTTATCATTAAGTAGCTCTTGAAGTTCTGAATCTAAGTTTTGAGCAGCAGATAGAGTTGTAAAATCCAATGCTTTAGGATAATTCACACTACAAATACGGGACAAGATCAGCTACGATGTTTTTTGCGTCGTAGATATGACGTATATCTGTAGAAAATTCTGCAATAAAGTTAAGTTGATTAAGTTGTCTTGGTGAGAGTTTATAAAAGTTTTGAGTTAAAGCATGAGTTAAAGGTTTAGGATCTGTGAAAACGTAGAAGCTTGTACCTTCAAACAGTTATCAAAAATATTTAATGCCAGCAAAAATAGATAAAATCAGAGGGTTGCGTATTCAGATCACGTCCGGGTCACCAATATAGTGTTTTAAATGCGTTCTAGTTATAGTTGTGACGTATGCCCTCCTCCGACAGCTGACATTGGTTTAAGAGTGGGTGTGTGCGTTCCCAGGGCTCTGGTCACTTTCAGATTCTTCTGAACAATGGACACCTGCCCTTACCTTTCATGTTGACGGTTTCTTCAAGCACCTGGAATCCTCACCCCTCTATTGACGGGCTACTGCCTTTCATAACAGAACTTTGGGGCGCGGTGCAAAACTTTCATCTACCTATTGCACGGAATTAGGCAACATTCCTGAACAGGTGGCTTTTGTGCAGACAAATGTGTTCCCGTGAGAACGCAAAGGGGTTTTCTTCTCTGTTGCGATATATGGTCGGGACTGAGCAACTAAAGAAGAGATGACATCCCGACAGCCAAACTGGTGGTCGTATTCCACGAATGTCCGATTTGGACAATTTAGCGAAGCCCGCTGATTATTTTATCAGTGAATGGACACCCCGCCTTGGGGCTTACTTTATTATATTATTAATAACCTAGAGATTGAGATTTGATATTTGTTTATAACTCTATATTTACTCCAGAATAATTATCAATAAATTATGTTAAAATTTAACTTAGCTGTGAATGTTCCTTTAAGCATAACTGCAAGATGTTACATAGTGATATATTGGTGGGGATGAACAGAATCATGTCAGACTGTACGAGAATACCACAGATTGACTGTTCAGTGTATGGTCTGGTCACCCGAGATTGCCAAAACATACTGACAGCGATGGGGCATGGGCAGGATCAGATTGTCCAACTGCTCCTGTGGGGTTGTCTGCCATTCTTGCTACAGAGTAACTTCCGGCTCAAGAAGTGTTGTGGAAGGCTTTGGACGGTTTGCCAGACATCTTCCCAGTGCACAATCGAGGAACTGTTTTTGACTTGTCATTAGCTTTTGTGATGTTCTTTGCTTAGTAATAAAAAATTGAAATGCTTTGTTCGCGCCAAGTACTAGTTTGGCTGCTTTCCTAACTTATAGCAACCCTTTGACGCCTCCATCCGCCATATTGCATCTCTGTCAGAGTTTGTAGAAGTTGTTTGGTTTTCATGTATGCATGTGGTATAAGCATCGCAGCTCGCCCATGTATTATTACAACGTGTTTTTTATTATATATTGAAACGCATATCTACTCTATCACATGAGTAACGCATGGATAATGTGTAACATCAGTTTCTACGTATTCAACGAGAACGCATTTAGTTCATGTGTGACATCGTAGTCACCATGTTCAATTTTATTACTATTGTAACTCTTGCATGAGCATACTCAACTTGCCAACAGGCAGCATCTACCAAAATCAAATCTGTATATATTGGGAACATCCATAGACCCATATGTGCAAATAAACTATATATTTAAATAATCAATAAGCCCATCAATTCGACGAGAAAACGCAAACATGCTTCTTTTTTATCGCCTCGTCCTTATTTTGAAATATCCCCTAATTTTAGAGACCAGTGAACGTTGAAACATACACATACCAAGTACTATATTGAAATGAAAAATTTTGCACTAAAATTGTTGATAAAAATGCAGATTTCTCTTGAATACTTCATTTGCAGAATTAAAAAAAATTAACCTAGGTTTATTGCGATGTGTTTTAATGGCCTGGAAATCAGCCGTCATTAAATTTGCTTTGATTCACTTTGTATGTCAAACTTAAATTAAATAACAAACAAACCATTTCTTGTTTATTGATTTGCTTCTCACTTTATGAGCAAAACGTTATAAATCAAAATTATTTTTATTCCGTTATTTGCGTAATTCGAAGCCTATTAATTATGTATGTCGAGGTTCACTTACGTAAACGTTTTGATATCTTTGATCACGGCTTGAAATTATTTGTAGTTTTCATTTTGAAGGACTTTTTGATTGGGTAAGAACTCGTTTCGTTTTGCATATGACGTTCTCATTTGTTATTGTTTTGTTTTCAGAACTTCGGAAAACAGCGGAAGATCAGTGATTCCACCGAGTTCAAGCAGCTCACCAAGCAAGATGCCAAGAACGAACTTGCCAAAGAGCTCGAGAAGATTCTCAACACAGCGCCCTCTACCGTCGAGAAGCAGGTACTCAGTCAAAACTCAATTGTTCTCTCTCATTTCAATTCCGTACTTTAACCCCACTGTAGGCTCCTATTATCCACTCTCACAGCAATCGTGAAGATTCTCCAGCAGCGAGAACGGGCATAAATGGAAGAGAAAGCTGGTTATATTACGGAGACACGGTCTGATTGGGATTTTGATCGATACTTGTTTATTATCGCAGCCATGTTTGTGGAGGTTGCCAGACTTAACCTTATGCAGGGCAGGTTACTTTACAGGTATTCACGAAAATACTGCACTTTTCCATTTGGACCAACGACCGGTTTGTTTTTCACCCATTCATGTGGATAGATTTAGGCGGGTGATTCATGGATCCTCTGAAGTGCACTACCAGACTCCTCCTCCCACCACATTGACTCCCACCCACGCCTCCTCCACACTGGAGATTTTCGCTTTTTGGCTCCGATTTCTCCAGTCTGACTCTCACGCACATTTCCGCTTCCCCCCCACACTGGTGATTTGTCGCTCGCCTCGAAGGATCATATTTGAATTTTATGGCCGAATTAAAGGAATGGAAAACTAACTACGTTGGAATTCCAATTTCTCCCTCAATCTACGCCAATTAATATCGAGATTTCACATGAATTTTGACGACCACACATTTTGACGAATGGGTTTGGCATCCTGTGTTCCAAAAAAAGTGGATTGGAACACTGGTGAATGTCCCGCTCAACGCTTGAATCA
>BGPR01001669.1:130388-230899 GCA_013235015.1 Araneus ventricosus | reverse complement strand
TGACGTCTATTGAGTTCATAAATTGTGTTGTCACAATTTCTGTGTTATATCTGGCAACAAATCTTTATCGACTTCTCAGTAGAGGGAAGAGAATCAAGTATGTATTGTAGAAATCTTTAATTTGACCGAATGGATAGAAAATTTAAAACAGATGTTTAATTCTAGTTTAAAACCGTTTGCCAACTTTCACCCACCTCACTCGCTACGTTTTTTTGTTATCATGTTGATCCCCAAACATACAGACTGACAGAATCCCACTCAACACATTTCGCCCAAAATCTGACAGAAATCACCAATTTTGGTAGAGAAACAGTACACCGGATTTCATTCATTTAATTTGTTGCGTTTTTGAATCATCATGTTCATAGACAGAACGCCGCCCCATGTCCCCGTGCCTAATGCCATTACAGCACCCGTACCGGTTGTGTGGGATGTTCATAGACAGAAGAATTCCTAAAATAGATTTTCTCTCTCGTTGAAGTTTAATTCTGGACGTTCACGAGCACTCCTCTTCACGCAAATTCGGCCGCTGCACACCAAAACCGGTCGTCAATGCGAAAAACCTACGAGAATATGACGTGGTCGAAAATTCGATTTCCAACCAGTTGGGGTATCCAACCGCTCCATTTGGACTGCCGGGCTATAAATGTTGAAATGTAACCGATGTGGATACGTGCGGACGAGGGTGGGGCTCTCTCTCTTCAGAGGAAATCGGAGCAGGTGGTGGTCCATCTTTTGAATGCGGAGGGGATGGAGGTAGCTGCAGCATGGGATCAGAGAGGCCGTATTGAATTGGTTTGTGGTTTTTATGGAGCGGCCGTGCATGGCCTGCCTAAAAGGATGGGCCAAAAAATGAAATGTTTTGGAGTGCCACCATGCTGTTTGCATGAAGCGGTGCGGTCGTGAATGGCGGACTTAAAACATGAAGAATTCATCAGTCTCCTGGTGGACTTTTTTTGGCGATTGCAATACTCTCTCTAGGTATGTTTCCTATACCAGAAAGTAAAAGAATTCCAAATTTTGTAATGCGAGGAGTAATAAGAGCATCACATATCAGAAAGTCACGAAAAGTACATAAACAACACAAAGGAGTGAAATATTAAGCCAAGATTCTCATTTTTTGACATTGGAGATTGTGTGGGTTTTTTGGAGCAAAAGACATCCTTGGCTAAACTGCGCTTGACATTCTGGAACATTTGGTGAAAATTGCTCTTCATTTGTCATTTCTAGACTAATGCTAAAAGGGTTTTTTCTCTCTTGATGTTAATTCTTTAAGGCTGTAAAACAAATGAATTTCTGCGCCATTTTTCAAGCCTAAAATTCGAAATTATCTTAATGAATTCCGAAAGAAAACAGGACGGAAAAGTTTTTTTGCTGTAGATGAAGGTCACTGTTCCCGAGAATACTTATCTCGATAATTATCCTAGTGAATGCGTAAAATGGATTTTTTTTTATTTCTAGATGTAGGTGATCTGGAAAATTACCCAGGGAATGCTTCAGTTTTCATATTCATCATAAGTGAGAAAAACGCTGAGAAAAAAAGGGAATTTTTCGTTAACGTCTTTTTTTTTGCCGCATTCTAATTTGTGCTGTTTATGCTATAGAGTCTGGTGAATTAAAATTGGGATTTCGTTTTTCTTCTAGAAAAACACATTATTTTGGAACTTTTTAATTTCATTTTCATTTTTATTTTATTTTTATATATTTTTAAAAACATATTAATTTTTATTAAGATAATTTAATTCATTTTTATATATACGGTGAATCACTTCAGCATAAAGTTACTACCCTCAACCTGTTTGATCTATGATCACTTATCTCGGTCAATTACAAGCCCTTTTCAAGAGCGATTGTTAACATTTGTAATATTTTGTGCTTATAACATAGATGCAATTTTTCAGATTTCTACATAAAAAAATTATAGCCTAAAAAAACTAAATTGTTATTATAAAGTCAGCTTATTTACCAGTCTCTTTGCTAGAATCTTATCAGAGCAGAGCTATAAATAAACAAGATTTTTACAGGATAATTAAATCACTTGTCGTAATTGACAGGCCATTCAGATGAATTCTATAAGAGTAATAATATTTTCATCAAATGTAATGAAAACACACGATTAAACACGATCAAGATACAATCTCACGATTTGGTCACGTGAGGTGTCGATGGGGCAAAGAATGCAAGATCAGTGAAGCGAACACTGACTCGACTCGTTTGGACTAAAAAATAGGTAGGGCAAACCCCGTCACTTTTAACCCAGTAGGCTATTTTTAGTAAGATAATTCATTTTTATAGTTACAGTGAATCACTCCAGCATAAAGTTACTACCCTCAACTTGTTTGCCCTTGGTTACACTGTACGTTTCGAATCACCGCTATCTCTTTTCGCAGTCTTTCACAGAGCACCCAAAGTCAATACTCTACTCCATTAGGCATGTAAAGAGTTTCTTACGGATTTTCCTTGATAATCAAAAATTTACAGAATCCGAACAGAGGTCAGCCCCCACTAGTTCGATTCCCAAGGTTTCACTGTATTTTTATGTTTCACATTAACTACCACTATTTTTAATCCGGTATTAAGTGTAATAAAAATTTAAATTAATTTTTATCGATTTCGGAAAATCCAAGTCGATCCATTTTCTTTAAAACTTGCAACTCACAAACCAGATATTTTTAACGTAGCGTGAGAACTGGAAAAAAGAGAGATAATAGCTTATTTCATGGTTAATGTTTCAGTGAATTGTTTTACAACCGATGGCATCGCTACTCAAGAGGCATGATGGCTAATGAAAATACCATACCTATTTCAAATCGTAACTGTAACCCCATTTCTCTGCGCGACATATTTGGTTTCGAACAAAGGAAAAATAACCGAACGATTGCTAAAGATTTCTCTAAATTTCCGCCAATTGTCTTTATTCTACAATTCCTATGATATTTTAAAACTTTCACCATGTAATCAGTAATTTTTCGTCATATCATGCACTATTCCACTTTAATTTCTAAAACCATGATTGCGGATTGATTCGTTTGGAGAAATAATCTCATTTAATAATAAAAATATTCGAAACAATATAGTATCTTCTGGGTTATTGTTTTACATTATTCAATGTGCAATGCATTTCTTATTTTTTATGTTGAATAAATAAACGGTATATCAATTCTCAAATAATAGTTCTTAGTTCAATTTGGACAATTTTTTTCTTGTTCATTTGGGATAATGTAATACAACTTTTGTAGATAGATGATAATTTCGAAATGCTTCTATATGTAATAAAACCCATACTCTTATTCAAACTTCTCATGAGTTTCATACGTGTTACAATAAAATTATTAGCATGTTTATCGTGCTTAAAAACGTTTGTGAACTGAATCTTAAATTAAACCACTAAAAATAAACCAATTAATAAATTATCTTTCTTAAAAATAAGAAGTTAATAATTTAATTTTTGTTATGCAATTTCTGTGAATTTTAAAATGCTTATTGAAGAGAATTTAAATGCTCTCTCGCACGATATTCATTATTCCATCTGAATTTTTCTTGTCGTTGTCTTTGTCAGCATTTCTGCAAAGTGATTTCTTAAACACTGGAATTAATATATTATAAACCTTATGTTATTATTTCATAAACCTTGATTTATTGAATTCTAAACATTTTTTATATAAAACAGTGCTAAATTGTACATCAAAGACATCCCACGAATCGAGGAAACTGACATCAGCCTCTTTGCAGACGACATTTCTATTCTTTGTACAAATCAACACCCAAATGTAATCTCAGAAATATTCACTGAGCACCTCCAAAGACTTGAAAAATGGCTAATCCAATGGAAAATCCATATTAACACCAGTAAATATCAAGCAGTCTGCTTCTTATAGAAACAAATCTCGCTCTACACAAGATTTTCAAAAAAATTATTCCCTGAAAAAAAAACAGTACACCTTGGCGTATCTTGAGATAGACATCCAACTTTCTAAAATCAGATCGAAAAAATGAGAGAAACTACAAATGTGCTAAAATCAAATTATTCGCCATAATTGGATGCGGCTCCCAGCTCTCTCAAACCACTAAACTCTAATTTACAAAACCATACTATGGCCTGTTATTAGTTTTGCATCACCTATAAGGGCCACTGCAGTTGACTCGTAGAAGAACCATTTGAAGCCTACAAAGCAAAACTGCTCTCCGAATAAGAAACTTTTAACGGTTTTTAAGGAACAAGGATTTCCGGAAAAATCTGCAACTGACCTCTATCTAAGACTACGACAGAAAAAACACAAAAGACAACCCGACACTCTGAGAAATTGCATAATTCAAGTTCTCAAGACAATTAGATGATTAGTCAGCAACTAACCTTCCAGGTGCATATTACCCCACCCTATTTGCTTGACTCCTGAACGAAGATGAATGGCGGTGTATTACCCTTTGGAAAATCCAAAATCCCGTTATATAATAACTCAATCTCCTATATCTCTCAAATTTTTTAAATCGCATATTATGTAACATAAAACAATATTACTTTATATTAATAATAAGGCACTTCCGATTTTCACATGTAATTGAATTTATAATCTGACATCGCTCTTAGCAGTAGCAATGTCCGAATGTGAAGAATAAAAAAAACACAATACGTTAAACACATACCATCAATATGCCTTAGAATAAATTTGTAATTACCAGCCCGAATATATAAATTCGGGCCTTAAATAAGAACTTTCAACATCTTACATTCGTCGTTGCTGCAGTCTTAAATAAAATTTTATATAGAAACTATTTAAATAAAATGAGTGGTGAGATGAGTTTCAACCCTTCCCGCTCTCTAACTTGCAGTGTCTCCATAGCTGAATGAGCATAACTGTCTCTTGCCGGCTGTTGTCGCGAATAAAATACTGAAAAGAAAATTTTAAAGTTCCAAAATGAGTTTAAAAAGTCTCTTCATTATAAAGCTTGCACTCGCACGAGTTTTGTCGCCAGCTGTTTATAAATCCAATAATACAAGCATATACGTAGCACGTTCAAGAAACAGAACTGGACCTGCAATGAAAGAGAATTTGAAGTACAGGTGAACATAATTTGTACATTCGTGAAGAGAACAGTCATTATAAAACACCTATGTCGAGCACTAGTCTGTCCGATCTGAAGTGGTTTAATGATATGTTGACGTCAGGCTCTGGGGAGTGGCGTTGTTCCAAGGAAGGTGGTTCATGATTTAGACCGGATAGGGCGCTGTGAAGACACTAGATTGGAACATAAGGCAGCGACGCCACCGGTGGGTTGTAATGATCCTTAGAGATTTTTCGTCGTGGAAAGGGAACGCTGCGTGAGTCTCCCGCTTGACCATCTTCCGGATACAATTACTAGGAACCAGATCCTCTCTAAATTGCTGGAAGTGCGGCTATGTCTCGCAGATAAATCTCCTTTTGGATTGGGTTTGAAGCTGTTGGAAGCTTAATGAAAAGAATTTCGATTATGCGTTTAATGTCATTTGTTCAATAATTGAGCAAATCCGGAGTATACGTAACCTGAAAGGTGAGAGTGGCTATCTAAATTAAAATTAAATCTAATCAAAAGTATATTTCTTTATTAAATCTCAACTGATTGAATAGTCAAAGTCAAAATGAAGAAAAAAAAACCAAACACGTGATCAAGATGATTTGATTTCTCAAGAATTATAAAGTTCAACTAGAAGCAACTTGTTTATTATAATCTCATCAGCTGATCAATCTGGGAAGACCAAAATGATGTCTAGTCATTAAACATTTGCACTATTTCATAAATTAACAATAATCTGGGAATTTTATTCAAATTTTAGTTATTGTTGTCAGAGTTTTCAAACAATTTCTACATACACAATTAAAAATGAACATCAAAGCAACCTACATCCGCATCAGATTTTTTTTCAGTTGCGTCGCTGGCGAAGATTATATTCATTCGCAAGTTTCCTAGCAGTATCTGAGTGTTTTGGTGGTTCCGTTAAATTGTCGGGATTGCTCTGCTTGCCAACAATCTCTTTATGTGTGAGATGTAAATAACTAAACCTTTGCGTGAACGGTATCAATCTGTTGACATGACAATTAAAAATTTTCCTGCAGTTTCCAACGTGCCTCACCCTGTAGTTAACGTTTGAATATATATCTATAATGCAATATGGTCCTTCGAACTTAGGTCTCAATTTCTATGTTAGCTCATTCCTTAAATTTGGTGCTTTTATGAAGCACAGCGAACCAATGGGGTAATATAATTTTCTAGTTTCTTTCCGATGTTATTTCTGTCAATATTGGTGACCTCCTGCTGTTTTGAATGTTTTGAAACTTTTGATAAAGTATGTTGTAGTGTTTGAATCAGTTTCCCAATGTACTCTGATTGCGACACAAATTTCTCATTTTCTTCTAAAGTGTAGGGTAACTAATATCTCTTAGATGTTCAACATAAAGTGGAGATGCGTGTGTACTTTCGTTAATTACCGAATTCAACGCTAGCATTGTATGTGTTAATTTGTATCCCATACCTTATTTTCATTGCAAATTATAGCTAAAATTTTAGCAATTGACTGATTCGGTTTTTCTACTTTGCCATTGGACCAGAGGGCGCAATTTGAAATATGTGTTTTTTCAATTCCCTGAACTTTACAAAACTCCGAGAAATGAATGCCTTTATTCAAAATTAGAAAATATTTAGCGTTGTCGGTTATTAAAACTTTGGGTCAAACTATATAGTTCTCGAAAAAGCATTTATAATCGTTTGTGATTTCATTTTTGGAAGAGCTACTAATAAATATATTTAGAAACCTCTGTCATCAATAAGACATATTTATTCCCTGCTTTTGTTGTTTTTAATGGACCGACAATACCAGCATGACAGCGCTCTGAAATATATGTATTTTGGTCTACTGGTTTATTGGGCGAGGTTTGATTTCTAAAAGCACTACATCTAGATAAACACGGTATACACGAATTCACAAATTTTTTGGTGTCTTTATATAATGTTCAGTTAGTCTACCATAAGTTTTGAAAAATGGAAGGTGTCCTTCTAATTCTGAATAAATAGATTCAAGAATTTATACTTTCAAAGAATGCGGTACACAAATTTGCTTTTTTAGATCCCTTCTTGTTGATTTACTGTTACGTTTAGATAGGTGAATCAATATTTTGTCTTCGTTGATAAGGCAATTTGGATACTGCTCGTTTTCATTTTTTCTAGCCTACCTATAATTATTTTGAGTTTTGGGACTTATCTTTTTAGTTTACTATTCATTGTTTGGAAATTCCGTAGTTAAATCATTGACGCAACGAGAAAGATGATCCTCTACTACATTTAATTTACCCTTCAAATAAACAATAGTATAATCAAATTCCTCAAGAGATAATTTCCGTCTAAGTATTTTAGACGTCTGGTTTTTTATTAGACAGAAAACCTTCGAGGGGTTTTTGATCCGAAAGAACTTTGAATTTCCTGCCTATTAAATATTTCTTAAACGAAGTTACAGCTGAAAAACTGTTGACCTATATTTTGCCTGAGATGGATTTAGTTTTTTTGTGTAAAAATAGAGTGGTTCGACTTCGCCGTTTTGGTCTTTTTGTTCCAAGACAGCGCCGATTCCAACACCGCTGGCATCTGTCGTTACTTGAAATTCTGCGTTATCATCTGGTAAGGCTAAAACTGTTGGGCTTGATAATGCAATTTTGATATCCTCGAATGTTTTTTGCGCCTCTTCATTCAAATCAAACGTTACATCTTTGCGTAATTGATTAGAAAATGGTGCTGCTTGTTTAACAAAATTTCTTATGTATCTCCAGTAAACACTGCTAAACCAAGGAAAGATTTTAGATCACGTTCGTTTTCTGGCGTTTTAAATTTATTTACTTTCGCAGTTTTCCCTTTGCAATTTGTAGCTTTTGTCGTCCTTGGATATAGCCTAAAAAGTTCGTGAGAAACTGCCATTTTTTATGATTGAACTCTAATCGATACCTTGCAAATCGATCTAAAACTTCATTGAAAAGACGTAAGCGTTCTTCGGCTGTTTTAGAGAAAAAAAATTATGTCATCAATATACACGAGCGCACCCTTATATAATAAATTTGCCACCAACTTACTACTGCTCACCCGACTCCGAACTGACCCCCAACACCAAGTGAGGATACGGGTCACGGTTTCGCGCCAGATCCGATTAACCGCTTTTTGTCGATATGCGAAAGAAAGTCTAAAGGTGGACAGTGATGTAAAATATCCGGGTATTTATTTCTAAGGGTAAATACCCTGAGTATTTACCAGGGAATTTTTATTTTTTCAAATAACTCTATCGATATAAAACACATGCAATGGCGTGTATTTTGATATTGCTATATATACACACACAAATTATATATTAAGTGTAAAATAACGTAAAAAATAAAAACTATAAAAATATGAAACTTTTGCAACATTTTAAATTTTATAAAAACTAGCAAATTCAATCAGAAAAAATAAAGGCAATAATACATCATGTATCTTACTTAAAATACCTGATTAAAATGTGAACCCATTTAATTACTTTGAGTAAATGAATAATATTGTATTTGCTACTTGTTTAAAAGAGAGCTAATATAAAGTAAATTGAAAAAAGGAAATGTTGATTTTGGTTCTAAACATATACAGTTCTGATAATGGTTACTAAAATGAAAGGTACAATTATTTATAATTCGTTTTGGATTAATTAGTCAAAGAACCAGATATTTTTGATGAAAAGTTAGCACATGCTTCAGTTCTAACAGTTTTTAAAATCTTTAAATAAATAAAAGTCATTTTGGGTTTGTATGTTTGTATCCATGTTCCACATCTCCTCCTAATCCACGGCACTGTTTTCAACCAAATTCTGCACACTTATTAATTAAGACTAGGGTAAGATTACTGTCAACTTTTCAAAGCGCTAAAGTTAATTAAACAGTTAGTTAATTAAAAAGTAACAGAAACCCTTTTTCGGCTGTAAATTCGGAGCAAATTATCCCCCGAAATTATTTTGATACCATCTTAAAGTTCAAAATTTTACCTTTTTAATGATATCAATTTTATATCTGTGACATTTTTTCTTCAATTTTTATTAATTTTTCAAATTTTAATAAGTCGACACGGAGACGATTTTAAAATAAAACAAATTTAATGATACTAGAGTTGATACTGATGAGTTGCTACGAAACGGCGTAATTACTTTGCCATTATTTCTTCTGTTTATTTTTTTTCAAATATCGTTTGGCAGTGTTTTCATTGGTTCTTAAAGAATTCTAAAGCTTATTTAATTAGATTAAAAAATCACCGCAGTTCATATTACCTGTCATTTTTACCTGCGTTTCCTAAGAAATAATAAATCCTTCATAATATATTAAATGAGAAAGTGTGTGTCTGTCTGTTTGTTACGCTTTCACGGCCAAACTACACGTGGAATAACTTACTGTTAATGTCAAACATCACGTGATCATAAAGAAAACCGCGATTATGTAACCTTTCTGAGAAAATAAACAAATAATTTATTTATGGAATAATAACTAAAATTAATAAACTCGACGCTTGATTTTCATTTTTCGAATTTAAGGTTTATTTAATTTTAGTTATTTATATTTGTATCTTTTCCCTATCAGATTTTATTCAAGAAGCTGTCCATAAATTGACGTCGGGACAGAAATCTATTGATAGATGTTATATAGCTGCATAAGTTTTTAGATTAAAATTTAGAAACTAATGTTAATTATAACAAAAAGAAAATACGCGAAGATACAGTATTTTGTTTTATGTATTATTCTGAATGGTAGAAGTGGATGACATATAGCATGATGGATGGTATATTCCACAGATTATAGCGGCCTGATGATACCATTGAGTACAATGATGTAGTTTACAGTAACGGAGAATATATGAGGATTAGAGAATGTTTTTTGAGTTGGTAATTTTGGCACTCATTAATGAAAGATTAGGTCAGATAAATAAAATAAAAATATGTCACAAATAGAGGGAGGTATTGCAGAATATCTACCTGTAGATGCGCTAATAGGCAATAACAATTAACATTAACTTCTTCATATAACATATAACAAGTTCCTCAACTCCTTAGAATTGTCAGGGGTACCTTCCTACAAGCTGAGAATAAAAGTCGGTGTGCTAGTACTATTGATACGTAACCTCGATATACCGA
Organism: Araneus ventricosus; assembly: GCA_013235015.1. Taxonomy (NCBI): domain Eukaryota; kingdom Metazoa; phylum Arthropoda; class Arachnida; order Araneae; family Araneidae; genus Araneus; species Araneus ventricosus. Next base: position 220,737 of record BGPR01001669.1, on the reverse strand, counting down.
GACTGCGCACTATTACAAATTGCACGCCTAGATCCAAACGTCGTGAGAGAGTTTAAAAACGAGAGTTGTTAAGTTTGAGTGCGAATCCTTCCGCATTCGAATAATACGGAAGGATTTACCATCCAAGTTCAAAAGGTAACAATTTCCTTTAAAATTAGCATTTGCCAGGCTCAGGGCCAGACACTCAAAGGGGCAGGCGTACATTTTGAAAGACCATATTTTTCCCATGGGCAATTACATATGGCGTGTTCACGTGTGTACAGCCCACAGAACCTCTACAGCCGTGCAAATAACGTGGTATACAAAAGTGTGTTAGTATAGATAAACAAATTACCTAACTATAACAGCATACACTCCTGTTAGTCGTCCAATTATGTATTATCAACCGTCAAAACTTTTGATTTCCGCTTTCAACATATAACGAAACATTTACATCCGTGAATTTAAAAAATTTAATAATTAAAATTCTTCGCGCACGAAGTCGCGGGTAACACCTAGTTTTCTTTATAAATTATTAAGTATTTGTTATATAGATACTTCAAATTTTCTTAACAAATACTGAAGTATAAGAAAGGTTTTAATGAATATTTTGAAACAATGAATTAAATAGTTAATTTTTCATTAATTGAAAACATGAAAATAAACCAAATCAATAGATAAATTGATTATCGTCGCTGTGAATCGTCTACTTTTAAAATTTTCTTTTAGTGTTCTCCCAGAATTCTGCTAATGTATTTTGGCAGCAGTTCTTAGTATTATTCCTGCTCTTCAACAATAAAAAAATGTTGGTGCAAATTGTGTATAAAATTAACTTTCAAAAATTTTTAAAAAGAGGGAAACAAATTGTACGGAAATGAAATTTGTGTCACTAATAAGCTAATTTTCTGAAATTCAATAAGGCGTAAAATTAGTTTCGCCGAATTGTTTAAAAAATTTTATAAACTGAAATTTTAACTAAGTTTTGGGATTTGAAAAGTTGACAGCGATCTTTCTCTTGCCTTAAATAATAAGTGTGCAAAGTTTGGTTGGAATCGGTTCAATGGTTTAAGAGCACATGTGGAACATACACACAGAGACATCGTCAAAATGTCTTTTATTTATATAAAGATCTTGCCTTCGCTTCTAAGCCAAGTTCACAAATTAATAAAATTATATCAAAGTAACACAAAATGAAAGGTATTTCCTTGAAAGTCTTGATAAAACCCAAATTAGTCTTAAAAATTAAATATTTTTGAAATGTTAATTTATGATTTTTTTAGTTTGAGGTATAATGTTTAAGCCAACTCCACACTTAGGCAGACTACTGGGAGTTTCAATAATGAATGGTAAAAATATGCTGAATCAGCCATTGAATAATAAATTCTGAAAAAATTATTAAAATTAAAGAAAAAATTGCACGAAAATAATAAATAGATAAAAAATATTTACGAAATAAACAGAAATATAGGAAAAATAAAGGCAGAGTATTTCAAAGTCTCGGAGAATCTATAAATGTCATTCAAAATCGCCTGCGTCATTTCAATCATTTAATTAATTACATTTTGAAAAATTAACAAAAATTGAAGGAAAATTGCACAAAATTAAAATTGGTATCACAGGAAAGGTAACATTTTATTGGTATTTTAAAGTAAAGGGAATTTGTAATGGTATTATTAGGACATTTTAAATGGTACGAAAATATTTTTTTATACAATTTTCTCCAAAATTACTGCGGAAATACGGTTTCGATTAATTTCTAATTAACTGACTGTTTAATTAACTTTTGGACTTTGAAAAGTTCATAAGTGTCTTCCCCTTGTTGATAATAAACTTCTTGCTGAAACTGTTGTATCATTTGAAGATGTTCTAGATATTTTACTAGCTAGGCGGAGTTCGTTTGAATCATCAGTTTGAATCACTACTTAAATGATATTGAAACTCCAACTATGATGTATTTGTTATGGTGGAATTTCTTTAAAACAAAATTCATCATTCATCCCTTTCAAAACCCTTTTTCTAAACCAAAACTTTGAAACCTTTTTAATGTGTTTCTCTACTTTGTTTGCATTGGCATTTTTCTACTCAATATTGCAATACTTACATTGTATAATTTTATCCTTCTTAAATTAATAACAGCTCAAAGCAGGCTCCTTCTTTTATTTTTCAGCCGAAAATTTAGCTTAATATTAATAGAAGGAAGCAAAGAATAAACTCTTCATTATATCAGAACAAGAATGCCTCACTTGTAGCATGACATTATGAGAAAACTATGAATAAGAAGCTTCTCTGCTGCTATTTGTATAATATTAAGTGTTCAAAATTGTTATTCAATTGTAAATGTCATTGCTAAAAACCAGAAAAAATAAATTATCCTTTTATCTGGTTGAAGTTGTGGAATATTTTATTCTGAATCCTGAAAGTTTAAAAAAAATTTGATCAAATATTTAATTTAAAAATATATTAAACTATGTATTATACTTATAAATTATATCTATTTCATTTTTAATCATCATTCGCAACTTCATTTTTTGCAGAATATCCAGTTTTTTGACACTTATAAATGTTATATGGCTCATTTAAAATCACCATTTGGAAATTTCTGGTATAACTCCTTCATGAAACGAAAACAGAAAGGGGTTCCACAGCACAGATGTTCTGTGCATGATAATTAACAAAATTAAGTTTTCTCTTAAAAGTTGAATACGTTTTATGGTAATTTAAAACTCTTGCTGTAAATAATAAATAACATACTCTTATTCAAACTTTACACGAGTTTCATACATGTTAGTATCACTTTTTAGCAAGTTTATATTGCTTTAAAATGTTTGTAAACCAAGTCTTAAATTAAATCTTTAAAAGCAAACCGATTTACACATTATTTTAAGTTTCTGTAAATACGAATTTTAATAATTAACATTTTGCAGTGCAAATGCTTTAAATTCTAAAATGCGTATTGTATAGAATTTAAATACCATCTTGCACGATATTAATTATTCCTTAGGAATTTCTCTGGTCATTGTCTTTGTCAGCATATCTGCAAATTGATTTCTTTGACACTAGAATCAATATATTCCAAACCACATGTAATTATTTCTTCGGCCTTGAATTATTGAATGCTACGCACATTTTAAATAAGATAGTGCTAATATGAACATGAATGATATCTCACAAATCGAGGAAACTGACATCAGCCACTTTGCAGACGACATTTCTATTCTTTATAACAAGCAACAACAATATGCCATCTCTGAAATATTCAGTGAGCCCCTCCAAACACTTCTAATCCAATGGGGATTCCAAATTAACATCAGTAAATATCCAGCAGTTTACTTCGTATGGGAACGAAATCTCCCTGCTCTACCGTAGTTGTTCAAAAGAATTATTCTCTCGTAAAACATAACAGTATACCTTCTCGTAACTCGTGATAGATACCTAACTTTCAAAAGTCAGCTCCAAAAAATTAAGATAAACAACAAATGTACTTAAACTAAATTATTCCACATAATTAGATGCGAATCCCAGCTCTCGGAAACCATTCAACTTCAAATTTACAAAACTATGCTGCGTCCACTTATTAGTTACGTTTCACCTATATGAACCACTGCAGCTAAGGCTCATAGAAAAGAAGACCTACAAAATAAAACTGCCCTCCGAATAAGTAACTTGCTATGGTTTCTAAGAAACAAGTACATCCAGAAAAATCTACAACTAACCTCTGTCAAATACTACAACAAAAATAGACACAAAAGGCTACCCGGCACTCCGATAAATTCAGAATACCAACCCAATACAATAACCAGTCTAATCAGAACTACCATTCCCAATACGTACTGTCCCACCACACAGGCTTGACTCCTGTGAGAATGGCAGTGTATTACCCCTTAGTTAATCCAAAATCCTGTTGTATAATACCTCATTCTCCTATTTATTCCATATCTTAAATTTCTTTTTCTATTTTAATTCCATATTATTTAACAATAAACAATCTTATTTCATAATAATAATAGTAAGGAACTTCAGATCTTGCCCTGTAATTGAATTTCGAATGCCACATCTTCCCAGCAATAGCAATGTACGAATATTAAGAGCCGAGAGTTTAAACACTACGTTAACCCACAGTACCATTTGCACGTCTTGGACAACATTTGTAATTTCCAGCCCAAATATATGAATTCGGACCTTAAATAAAAAAAATAAGACCAAACCAATATTTCCTTAAATGCATAGAAATAAATAAAATTATTTACAGAAAATATTTTTATAGAAATAGTGGTGATTTTTTTAAGCGTATCTATTTATATACTAACCATTCTTAGAAATGGTATTTCAAAGGTTCATTCTTAAATTGCCAATTTCGGTGAGTATTTCAAGCAGCTTGTAGCGCTATTCGTAAACACAAATTCCACAAATGTCAATCAATCATTCTCTTCATATATTCTCCACGAAACATTGCAATTACTTACGTTTCTCAGAAATTCCATCCAGAGGAAAGAAACGACGCCACCTGGTGGCACTGCAACTAATTATATATTATATGAGTAGGTTAAAATTTATATGTAGATATTATTACAGTATTGTTAAGATGCAATCGACAAAAACATTGACCATATAGGATTATTTTGCAATCGTTCATCGTATATTGATTTTATAAAAGTCATCGTTCAGACAATAAATGCGTCTAATGAAGGTTTTTTCGTCTAAAAATTTCATAAGGTGTTATCTACATATGTAAAGCTGTACTATGTTTAAAATTTCCATATGACAACACCTTTTTTGTTTTCAATTATAGAATCTTCATGAAAAAATAACATGTATATAAATTTTGGCTATTCTAGTCATCGAGCGATATTTCGCATTTTATGTTTTCGACATAAAGTAATAATATGTAGTCTCCGATTGTTAAACAAATTTAAGAAATCTGTTGAAATTTTCTAGAAAAAAAAACGATTCTTTGCTGCTACGAGATATTCATGAGGTCTGTAAATTTTTGTCGAAACTGCATTTGAGCTGGAATCGGCAGTATGCTCAAGGAACTAAAGTATAAAACAAAATAAAACAGTTCATTTATTGTTTTAACGAGATGTTAACATTATTGTTTAGATTCATAGCTTGATGAAAGAAAAACAGTAATTACAATTTTTACTTTCTCGTATACGAAGTATACAAAGAGAAAGTATTGTAATCGTCAAAAAATTCGAACTCGAGATTTTGACGAATCTCCACGTTTTAGACCTCCCTGAGTCCGAAAAACACAATTTTGGAATTATGTCTGTCTGTGTGTGTGTGTGTCTGTCTGTGAACACGATAACTCAAAAACTATTAGAGCTACGGGGATGAAATTTGGTATGTGGTCTTTGAATATAATTTGTAGGTTTCTATCAAATTTTGGACAAAATCCGTCAACGGGAAGTCTGTCTATTTGTACGTTCGCGGTCATGTGAACGCTATAACTCAAAAACTTGAATAGCTAAATGGATAAAATTTGGTACACAGTTTTATCGTTATGAATGTAGGTCCGTATAAAAGTTTGGACCAAATTCGTCAAAAAGAGGCGTTCAAATTGCATATTCAATTTCTTTTAATCCGATTCTCATGCGCATGCGTATTGGTAGCAATTTGTTATTGTTGTAAATTTTATTTACAGCAATAAATAATGTTTTCAAGCATCAATTGTTAACAATTTTTTTATTGTTGTATATCAAACCGATCTCATTATTTCAGCAAATCTTTTATTCACGCTCTTTTGCAATTGTTACGGTTGTGGTAGTATAAATTGTTTTCTTGGGAATTCAATTCCAAAGCAGAATTTTCGAAAATGATATAGTATTCATTGCATTGCCTATTTTATCGCGCCTGCTTCAAAGTAATATTGTTTTGAAACGTGGCAACAGATATTTGATTTCAGGTTTGTTTTTTTTTTGTTTTACTTTCTCGTACACGAAGTATACAAAGAGAAAGTATTGTAATCGTCAAAAAAATTCGAACTCGAGATTTTGACGAATCTCCACTTAGAAAGTATACGAGAAAGTTTAGGGGAGACCACTCCCGCTGGTTTTTCTTTTCGCACTTTGCTTATTGATTGGTAGTGCATATTATTTCTCTCATCAATGCTTAATATTTTCTTATGCATCCTTTTTAATTAAACACTACACACAATGTTTTTAAGAATTTATATAAAGTGATATATCATTTCATTTACCTTTAAAAAATAAATCAGCATTCATTCTCGCTTTACTGGCAAATTAGTAATCAATAGATATCCGTTGTAAATACGGCGGATCTCATAATATGTAGACACAGATGTATAACTTTTTTTGCTACGAACGCGGAACGCAATCACAGAAATTATTATTATTACTTTTCTTAGCAAAAAAGAAAATATCTTCGATCTTGTCACTAAAATATAGTGGCATAAACTTATCGAAAATTAATTCTTCAGAGCTCTAAATGCCAATCCATTTAATTTATACTAGTATTTCTGTAAACAATAGACTCGCATTTCAAAAGAATTCCATATCTGTTCTCCGTCGATTCTCTAAACTTTTAGACGTTTTTTGAAATCGATTCATTTACATAAGTTTCCATTTTTATCAGTATTCACAACATTGCTATCAAATGTCTGCTTGCTTGCAGTTTTCATCTTTAAATGTATCGAGATTGGCCAAATTATTCAAATGCTTTAATGGTGATAAACTTGTTATTGACTCTCCAAACATTTAAATCATTAAAACGAACAAAAGTTTGAAACGGGATCCAAAAAAATACTTACACGTAAAACGTTTTTATGACTTCAAGGAACATTTATGCAAAATTCGAAGAAAATTTTATAATGCGTTTGGCCTCGACTGCGTAACAAAAAAAATTCCGGGCAAACAGACAAAATGCCAAACAGTGGAGTTCAAACAGAAAAAGTAATCAGCTATTAAACGAAAATTCTTATTGGAACTTCTTTGATTGAGTATTAAAAAATGAAAGAGAAAGACAAGGAATAAAAGCTATTTATCAACTCAATACATTGTTAACTCGAATAATAAAATTAGTGAAAAAGGATTTCAAAAAATATGAAGCATCTCAATGTAATTTACCAAGAAGGATAGCCTCATTCTTTAAATATCGAGAATGGATAAGAGGTTAATTTTTACAGCACTATGTTGAAAAATTCAAATTAAATTCAGAAAGGCGTAAGAATACTGCATTATTTAGAAATATATATATATCAATGGTCCATTTAAATGAAATTTTCCTTTATCAATAGAAAAGATAACCACAAATATTTTCATCTTCCAAAATGAACTGTACTTTCTTAGGCATTGTTGTCTTCTCGGTAAGTAATATTTTTTTTAAAGTAATAACTTCAAAACGAATAACATTGGAAATTTTGAGTCAAAACTGGAATTTTTGTTCTATTATTCCGTAATAAAATATTTTTGTATATATTCATAGGGACGTCGAATAAAATCCTCAATATCAAGAACTTTCTGCACTTCGACACTTATGAATTACAGTTTATTATTTATAGAAGTCAGGTGTCTTCTCGTTCTCTTTATCTGACCGCGGTTCAAAATTACTTGTTATTTTTCAGATTTTATAGATACATTTTCGTGCACCTCTCGTTATTTAAATAAAGATAATTATATGAAATAATTATTCGTGGTCAGTATTATTATTTTAAATTAATTGATCTGGTATTTACTTTGAATTATTATAGAGTACACGAGTGTAATTTAGCCTCTTGGCTGTTTCAGCGGGGATGGATATGACATGAGGGAAATCGCGAAAACAAGAAGATTAATCAAAGGGTACGCGAGGGTATAAATGTTGGGAATCCCTGTACTAGAGGGAGGAAAATCAAGTATGCATTTTGGTCCTCTTTCCTTTTACCAATTGGATGCAAAAATTTAAACAGACATTTAATTCTAGAGATAAAACCGTTTTCAATATTTAAACTACCTAGCTCGCTACGTTTTTGAGCGTGACGTTTACCCGTACAATCCATTTTCTCCATTTGGACGACCGGGGTTTAAATGCTGAAATGCGACCGGTTTTTGATACGTGGGGGATGGGGTGACTCTTTTGATTTAGTGGAAATCGGAGCAGTTGGAGGTTGGCATTTTAAATGCGAGGGGGGAGAAGCGGTGTAGAAAGGGATCTGAAGCCAGTAGCTGAGGTTGGGTCTCTGGTTTGCCCGGAGCGGCCATGAATAACCTACGTAAATGGATGGACCGAAAAATGGAATGGCGTGGAGTGCCATCACGCCATTTGCATGAAGTGGAGAAATTGTGAATGGTGGGCTTAAAACATGGAGAATTCTTCAAAGACTTGATGTTGAATTTCCTGACGATTACATCACTTTCTCTATGTATGTTAAGTATACGACAAAATAAAAGCATTCTGCACTTTCTTAATGCGAGGATTAATTACAGCATCACATATTAACAAGTCTCCAGAAACACATAAACAATACAAAGAATTGAAAGATTAATCCTAGATTCTCATTTCTTTCAGAATAGGGAACATTTAGTAAAAACTGCTCTAAATTTTTTCGATTTTAAACTAAATGCCTAAATGACTTTTTCTGTCTCGATGTAACTTTTTCACGGCAGTAAAAAGAATCGATTTCTGCGCCATTTTTCAAACCTTAAATTCGAAAGTTACTTAAGGATCTCCGAAACAACACTCGACTGCGGAATTTATTTATTCTAGATGCAGGTCACTTTTCCCAAAAATATTTATCACGATAATTTTCACAGGGAATTCGAAAGTTTTGATAGATATAAAACGCTTTAAGAGAAAACAAAATGTCGTTAGGGTAATTTTTAACTCATTCTAATTTGTGCTATTTATGTTAAAGAGGCTGGTGGGTAAAAATTGGGGACTCGTTTTTCCTATAAAAATACGCTCATTTATTAGTTTTTAATTTAGTTTATATTTTTTTTACTTTTATATTATATTTTGCTTTTAAATATAACGTTAGCAGCATCTTTTTAAAAAAGAATATATCATTAATGCTAAATTATACAAAATGTTGCCTTTCTTATTCTATTTAAAACTTGTATCCAGTAACTTTTACAAAATTTAAGATAATATTTATATTAAATTTATTTAACGCTAATCAAAAAACGTTCTTTTAAGAAAATATTGCAGAATTAGTTGTAGATATTATAGAAATGTTCAGTAGTTTCTTAAACTAAAACATACTTGTTTTTAACTTTTAATAAAAAACTTTTTAGAAAATATGTTTTTAGCCTTTAATTTACGGGGTTAAAGATTCTACACCAGCTGATTAATTTCCTTTGGGAATATACTATCATATCCCTCTGTAATGAAATGGAGATAATCTGCTATTACAGAAGTCATTAATTAGAAATCCCATATAAGTAGCCTATGGGTAGTTCTCATCACCCTATGTCATAGGCCTCCATATATACTTAACCCTTTAACTACGGGTGTGATTTATGAGCCACATATATAAGAGAGTACCCGCAGTTAAAGGGCTAATACTATAATGATTTGCAAACTATATTCATAACAACGTTGCAATTTTGTTACTTATTTTAAAATTAGTTTCAAATAGTGTCTTCGAATGGCCAATAGCGAACTTGTGGCCCAATTCGTATCTGCTCAAGGGTTATTTTGTAATGGACATTTACACTGTATCAAATGACTAAGGAGAAACGTGACCAATCAACAAATTTGTCCAAAATTTGATTCGGATCAACAGTTTTAGCGTAGAAACGGAGTGCCAAATTTCTTCCATTTGTTTCACCTCATTTTCTTGTGCTCGTATACACACAAACAAACAAATATAGTTCAAAAAATTATATTTTTTTGTCGATGAGAGTCTAAAATGCCGAAATTCATCAAAATTTTGCGACCGAAATTTTCGATGATACTTTCTATATTTAATTACTTAGTCTAACAAAAATATAAAAACGTGAAATTTTACTCCCTTCATTAACCGTTCTTCCTGATGAAAATTACCACAAAATAGTTTAAAACCGCGTAAACAGGAAATTTGCTGTCATGAAAAACGCTAGACTAGACATATAATAGAAAAAAAAACTTCTACGCCACATCAACACTAAAATATCTCCGGTACCATCAAAAATGCAGACTTCATCATCAAAATTCCGCTTGGCTAAGACACTTATACTTTAAGTAAAAATAAAAGTGAATAAGTTCCAAAAAATCCCCTGGATGTTACTGAAAGACGTCTTTCTAAGCCACATTGCAATCATGGGCTCAGATGGCAATAACAAGAGCAGCGATGCAGTTGGCCGAATCTTTCACGGTCCAGGCGGGATGCCAAGAGAACAAGACATCATTCCTAGAGCTTCCATGTGAGTTCAGCTCCCCCTCCCTCCCTCCTAGAAGTCTTTCCAATGCGAGCTAAATTTAAAATTTGCCCTTTTTTGGATAGTTCTCACACGACTGTGTCTTCATCAACTGACATAACTTTTGCAGAAACCATTTTTCTGGCACGTTTTTATGGGGACGAGAGAATAGGCCCCTATTAGAATGAGAATCTGTGTTAGGTTCTCTTTTTACCCCAATGAAAGGGTTTTTATGGTTTTTGAAATACAATTACAATTAGATGAAAAACGGTGTTTAAAAAATCAGTTTTCGGAAAAGAAGTAGTTTTCGTGGTATTAAACCTTTATAACTCAACTTCTTAAAAATAATAAAATATCTGGTGGTTTGATAAATTTTCGTAATTGGTAACACACTTATTCTTGGAATTTTAAAATTCCAATAATAAAATGAAAAAAAAATGCAGAAAAATTAAGTGAGATGATTAAGTGGAAAATTAAGCGTCACAATATGTTTAAAAGCTTGAAAGTGCTGCACAGAGTCTACAAAAATATGAAAAGACTAACTATTTCTCCCTTAATTAAACATTTTTCGTGTTGCAAATCACCACAACAAAATTTTAAAAAATTTAAAACGGTGTAAAATTGAAAGTTGCAGCAATGAAAAACGCTAGAAAGGACAAAATACGGGAAAAAAATCCTTCCTTGCCAACAACACTAAAATCTTTCCGATACCATTATTCCAAAACATAGTCTTTTTCATCAAAATTCCGTTTGAGAAAAACACTTACACGTTAAGCAAAGCATAAAAATGATTAAGTTCCAAACAATTCCCTGGATGCTGCTGGAAGACGTCTCTTCAAGCCAAAGTACAATCGTAGGCTCTGATGATCGCAATGAGAGGGACGATGAGGATGGCCACATCTTTCAAGGTCGCAATGGCAGGGCTCCAGGTGGGATGCCAAGAGAACAGGGCATCATTCCAAGAGCTTCCGGGCGCGCTTCCTCCCACTCTACCGAAAGGGATGAATTTAGCCCCCTCCCTCCTAGAAGCCTGTTGTCCCGTCTTACGAATGAGAGCTGAACTTTAAGTTTGCCTCCCTTTTGGCTAGTTCTCAAACGACCGAGTCTGCATCAACGGTCAGAACTTTTGTGGAAGCTATTTTTCTGACATGTTTTTATGGGGACCAGCGAATGGGAAACAACTAGAATGAGAAAATATGCGATGTTCTCTTTTTGCACTAATGAAAGGGTTATTATGGTTTCAGAAATACAGTTGTAGTTAGATGAATAGACGGCGTTCAAACGAAAAGTATCGTTTTACGGAGCAGAAGTAGATGTAATGATATTAAACCTTTAAAACTCCAGGTTACTCTTTAAACTCGTCTTCTTAAAAATCACAAAATACCCAGAGTTTCCATAACTTTCCGTAAATGGTAAAAACTTATATCTTGGAGTTTTAAAATTTCAGTAATAAGATGAAAAAACTGCTGAAAAAGACAGGGAGATATCAAAGTCACACTATGTTACAAAGCTTGAAAGTTCTGCAAAAAGTCTTTGCTACAGCGCAACAAAATGTTCATCTCACGATGATAACGCATTGCAAAGCTAAGTCCTCTTATTATAAGCAAATGACAAAGAGAATTTCACCTGAATTGGAAAAGATCACGAATAGAAGAAGACTAACCTAGTTTTCGAACATGACCAAAACAGGAATGTTTTTCTAGTGAACATTTTGAAAGAAACTGTCTCATATATGGGCTACCTGATAGAAACGTAACAAGTACTCATCCCGATTTCCATATTAAAGTTGGGCAGTCGAAGAAATAAAACAACCCACTCAGAACTACTCTGATGTCGATCATCGCATATGGAAATTAAAAGTACCATTTTAAATGAAGCAATGTCTACTAAAAGATTTTGTGTCTTAAAATATAACCAGATGTATTCTACATTTTTAAAATTGCACTACCTGCTAAATTTTCAGCAGCAAATTCCAGTTTTGACTTCATAAATAAATTCTGAAATCATAAATAAATTTGATTTCATAAATAAATTCGGGCGCAGCATAATAAAAAATGGTTTTTGCGCCAGTAAACTCCACCAAACCAAACCATAAATAAATTCTACATGGAAATATTATCTGGGATGCAAATTTTGACTAATATATATTATGCCATCAGGGGATAGTGTACATTTTATATTTTCAATGTAAAAGAGGTTTGTCTCCGTAAGTAGTTAACTTATTTGCCTTTTGTAAAGACGTCTGGAATACATTTTTATTTAAGTGAACCTTTAAAATAATCCTTAAAGTTATATGTTCTAAGAAATATAATCAATTTCTACTTGATGCATGACAAAGTTTTACTGCGGTGAAATTTCATGGAAAAAATTTGATTCGACATTGCAAAAATATCACAAAGGACAATACAATACTTTCGATAATTTTATAAAAACATAATGAAATAATTAGGCAAAAATGTTTTCGACCATGTCAAAAAAATATCACGAAACCGGAAATACAGGATATTTTCTTACAACAAAGCGGAATGTAAATCACAGAGATTATTCCATATCTTTAAGCAAAAAAAAATTATCTGGCCATACAAAAGCAATTACGACAACGAAGCAATCAAGTCCATTCACTCTGTAACACCAGCGAAGTGAGAAATACAAGAAGACCGCGATCTTTATTGACTTTCTCGTCGCATTCACGACCATAGCATCACTCACTACTTCCAACAGCTCACTCTTTCAATTGGTGCAAATCGCAAGTGAGACTTTTTATCCCTCCGGGATAGCTCAAAGCAGAAATGACAATATTTTCAAATTATTTTTAACCTAGATTAATGGCAATAATACTTGCTTTCCTTTTTCTTTATTCGTGTCACTAGTGTTCTAAATAGCTTCAAAATTTCTTTAGGCGAAAATTAAAGTAAAAATGTCAGAAACTAAGGTTTAAAACGCTAATTATGATGCCACTTACTTTTCAACAAAAACAAAGAAAACATATCACAAACTTTGATTTCGCGAACTCAGAATAAAGTCCTAAACATCAATTTAAGATATTCACAAAAGAATACCCAGATAGTTACTTGGTTGAACACAGTTCAGATCAAATATTAACAGAATTATCAAAAGTAGGCTTGAAAGTGCCTATCATTCATTTATGAGATTATGTAAGCGTTATTTTCGGATATTTTGAAATTCTAAATTAAAAAATTACAATACGCAGAAATAACACTTGTTAAAGGGAACATGAGAAATGGCATAATTAAAGAATACGAATAAGTTCTTTAGTGCGGGTCCCATGATAAAGTAACCTGCCATGGGTTTCTAATAATGATGATTGAGCTTTGGAAATCAGATGTTAACATTTAACTGTGCACAATTTCGTCTTTTTACAGCTACAAATAATGCTACAAAATGCATTTTACTGCCTTTTTCACTTAAATAACATGCACTAATTTGAAATGGAATTTTTAATACATAGAGACAAAGACAGTCATTATTGATTGAAAGTTCCATAAGAGGAGGCTGAGTTCATATGCACGAATTTTCCAAGCTTCTTATCCAGTGGCGCTGCGATCCTTCATGGTCCCATTATCAAAGTGTATAAGAGCATTAACAGCTCAGGTAGATACTCGGTATTTCTGTATTTGTTACACATTTTTGACATAATATTTAGTTACATATAAGCGTACGATTAAGGTTTATGATACGATGAAATATATGTTATGAAAACAAATATAGTAACAATCTTATCAAATGAGTTAAAACTTTTAACGGCATAAACACATTAAATAAATTCTAAACTAATTTAGGCACGCTAATGATAAGAATAAGTTTTTATTTCGAATTTAGATATCAGGATAATTTTTATGTCATTTTCGGGTCATATAGGTTCGAAATTGAATTAAAATTTTACAGTTTTGAAATCCTTTCCAGTTGCTTGTTATACAATTCATTCTGAAAAATGTGATTAGCACAAATAGATATATCTTTGTACAGACTTCATTAAACTTACGGGTGTGAATAAATCAGTATCTTTTTATGATCACTTATCTCGGTCAATTTCAAGTCCTTTTCAAGAGCGATTGTTACCATTCGTGTTATTTTGTGCTTATAACATAGATGTAATTATGCAGATTTCTACATAAAAAATTTATAGCCTGAAAAATCTAAATTGTTATTATAAAGTCAGCTTATGAGCCAGTCTCTTTACGAGAATCATATCAGAGCAGAGCTATAAATAAACAAGATTTATACAGGATAATTAAATTACTTGTTGCTATTTAACAGGCCATTCAGATGAATTATGTAACAGTAACGATATTTTCATCAAATGTAATGAAAACACACGATTAAACACGATCAAGACTCCGATGCAACGTCACAACAATAGGTACAGCAAACGCCGTCACTTTTAACCCAGTAGGCTATTTTTTGTAACTAATAATTTTTAGTAATCTAATTTAATTACTTAGTAATTAATTAGTATGGTTATGGCCTATGGATCCACGGTACGTGGTTTATCGCCGCTAGCTCTTTTCGCATTATTTCACAAAGCACCCAAAGTCAATACTTTACTGCATTTGGCATGTCAAGAGTTTCTTACGCATTTTCCTTGATAATCAAAAATTTCCAGAATCCGAATAGAGATTATCCCCCACTTGTTCGATTCCCAAGGTTTCACTGTATTTTTATGTTTTACATTAAATACCACTATTTTTAATCAGGTATTAAGTCTAATAAAAATTGAAATTAATTTTTATCGATTTCGGATTATTCAAGTCGATCAATTTCTTTAAAACTTGCAACTCACAAATCAGGTATTTTTAACATAGCGTGAGAACTGTTAAAAAGTGAGATAATAGCGTGTTTCATGGTTAATGTTTCATCGAATTGTTTTAAAACAGATAGCATCGCTACTCAAGAGTCTTGATGGCTAGTGAAAATACAATACTTAATTCAAATAACCCCATTTCTCTTCGCGATGTATTTTGTTTCGAACAACAATCGTCTTTGTTTTGCAATTGCTGTGATATTTAAAATCTTCCACCATGTTATCAGTAATTTTCTGTCATATCATTATCATGCATTATTCCACTGAAATTTCTAAAACCGTGATTGTGGATAGATTTGTTTGGAAAAATAATTTCCTTTAATAATAAAAATATTCGAAACAATATAGTGTCTTGTGGGTTATTGGTTTACATTATTCAATGTACAATGCATTTCTTATTTTTTATGTTGAATAAATAAACGGTATATAAGTTCTCAAATAATAGTTCTTAGTTCAATTTGGACAATTTTTCTCTTGTTCATTTGGTATAATGTAATAAAAGTTTCGTAGATAGATGATAATTTAGAAATGCTTCTATGTGTAATACAACCCATACTCTTAATCAAACTTCTCATGAGTTTCATACGTGTTACAATAAACTTTTTAGAAAGTTTATAGTGCTTGAAAACGTTTGCAAACCGAATATTAAATTAAACCTTTAAAAATAAACCAATTAATAATTTTTCTTTTGTTTTTAAAAATAAGAATTTAATAATTAAATTTTTGCTATGGGAATTTTATGAATTTTAAAACGCCTCTTGAATAGAATTTAAATGCTCTCTCACACGATATTCAATATTCAAAGTGATTTCCTTGACACTGGAATTAATATATTATAAACCTTATGTTATTATTTCATAGACCTTGAATTAGTGAATTCTAAACACTTTTTATATAAAACAGTGTTAAATTGTACATCAAAGACATCCCACGAATCGAGTTAACTGACATCAGCCTCTTTGTAGATGGCATTGCTATTTTTGTACTAATCAACACCCAAATGTAATCTCAGAAATATTCAGTGAGAACCTCCAAACATTTGAAAAATGGAAAATCCATATTAACACCAGTAAATGTCAAGCAGTCTGCTTCTTATAGAAAAGAAATCTCGCTCTATCCAAGATTTTCAAAACAATTATTCTCTGTAAAAAGAAACATTATACCTTGGCGTATCTTGGGATAAACATCCAACTTTCTAAAATCAAATCGAAAAAATTAAGAGGAACTGCAAATGTGCTAAAACCAAATTATTCCCCAAAATTGGATGCGACTCCCAGCTCTCTTAAACCATTAAACTTCTAATTCACAAAATCTTGCTACATCCTGTTATTAGTTTTGCTTCACCTATAAGGGCCACTGCAGCTGACTCGTAGAAAACCACTTGAAGTCCTACAAAACAAAACTGCTCTCGGAATAAGTAACTTGTAATGGTTTTGAAGGAAAAAGGATTTCCAGAAAAATCTACAACTCACTTCTATCTAAGACTATGACAAGAAACAACACAAAAGACAATTCGGCAATTTGAGAAATCGCAGAATACAATCAAAACCAACCAAGACAATCAGAAGACTAGTCAGCAACTAACCTTCCAGGTGCGTACTGCCCCCATCCTATTTGTTTGACTCCTGAACGAAGACGAATGGCGGTGTATTACCCTTAGGTTAATCCAAAATCCCGTTGTGTAATAACTCAATCTCCTATATATCTTAATTTTTTTAAATCCCATATTATGTTAAAAATCCCTTATTATTAATATTACTTTATATTAATAATAAGGCTCTTCCGATTTTCCCCTGTAATTGAATTTATAATGTCACATCCCTCTTAGCAGTAGGAATGTCCGAATGTGAAGAATCAAAAATAAAACAATAGTTAATACAAAACGTCGATATGTCTTAAAATACATTTGTAATTACCAGCCAAAATATACAAATTGAGGCCTTAAATAAGAGCTTCCTCCATTTTGGATTAATCATTGCTGAGCAGGCATAGTTTAAAGGAACTCATTCACATCAAGAAAATCCCACTGAGGTGGAAAATGTACCAGATCTCAGAGTTTTTCCACATCAAGAGATGCAACTTCTGTCAGGCATACGGACACACTACAAAAAACTGTCATCATAATATTCCATCATGCGCTGGCTACCACTCAACCAGAGACTGCTTGTCTGACTACTGCTTTTGCGTAAATTGTTATTCCAAAGACCTCGACCACAATAATCCATCATTATTTCATTCGGCAAGAGATAAAAATTGTCCATGTTATCTTGCTGAAATACAAAAGTATAAAAACTCAAGGGACTATTCCCATTACTAGCAAATCCTTGGTAATGCGCATTTTTATTGTGAATTATATAACACAAAAAGTGAATAATGCATGCGAATTCAAAATCTAAAAATTTTTAAGAAATAATTATTTTATTTAAACACAATAATTTGACAAAAAATTGGTATTATTTGTTAGAACTAACAACTGTTAAGTTCTTCTATAAAATCCATATACTAGGGGACGCTTCCTCTAATATTCAAATGACTCACAAAATCACAAGTTAAATTTTCAATGTGACTAACTACAATTCATACTATTATAACTGCTTAAATAATAATTTCAGTGCACCAACCGGCAGGATTAACTCGTTTAACCTTGATTAAACTAAATTTGAATATAAACCATAATTATTATAAAATTGAATGTTAACTATAATTAATATTGTTCTTGTCTAGCTTATCAAACCCTATTAAATAGTGTATTCCATTAAACTATATTTTTATTTTGAACGTTTTCACATTTTATTATGTAATAAGTCATTTCTAATATTTAGTCTAGCATGGTTGTAACTCTATCTTAATCTAGTCCTATTTCCCAATACACCAAACGATCATAAAAACAGCAAAACGTCTAACAACATTTTGTTGCAATAACTTTCTTTCTTGTTTTAATTTTATGTTACCTTATTATGTCTAAACACCACAAATAACGGGTCTTAAAATATGTCAAAGACCTGCATCTGTACTCTTCATGTACCTCATATTTAATGTTAAACTTGTATTTTTCTAGTTTAATTTTTTAATTAAGTTGTTCGGGCGTAGGTCGCCGGTGCGGGGCCACGTTGGCCCTGGGGAAGGGGTTAGTTGATCTCATATCCTATGGGCAGCCATCCAAACTGCGAAAAGAGACCGCGAGATCTCAAAAGCGGGGCTGACCTGTAGAGTCAATGAGCAGGCATAAATAAAATTTTATATAGAAAATATTTAAATAAAAAGAGTGGTAAGAAGTTTTTCAACCCTCCCCTATCTAGGTCGTAGGTTCTCCATAGCTCAATGTGCATAACTTTCACCTGCCGGCGGTTGTCTGGAATAAAATATTGAAAAGGAAATTTAAAAGTTCCAAAATGAGTTTAAAAAGTCGCTTCATTATAAAGCTTGCACTCGCACGTGTTATGTCACCAGCTGTTTATAAATACAATAATAAAAGCAAATACGTTGCACGTTCAAGAAACAGAACTGGACCTGCAATGAAAGAGGATTTGAAGTACAGGTGAACATAATTTGTACATTCGTGAAGAGAACAGCCATTATAAAGCACCTATGACGAGCACTAATCTGTCCGATCTGAAGTAGTTTCAGGATATGTTGACGTCAGGCTCTGCGGAGTGGCGGTGTCCCAAGGAAGGAGGTTCATGATTTAGACCGGATAGGGCGCTGTGAAGACACTCGACTGGAACATAGGGCAGCGACGCTACTGGCGGGATGTGGTGATCCTTACAGATTTTTCGTCGTGGAAAAATAACGCTGTGGGAGTCTCCCGCTTGTTCATCTTCTTGATACAATTACTAGGAAGCAGAACCTCTCCAAATTGCTGGAAGAGTGGTAATGTCTCGCAGATAAATCTCCTGCTGGATTGGGTTTGCAGCTGTTGGAAGCTTAATGAAAAGAATTTCGATTATGCATTTTAAGGATATTTCTTCAATAATTGATCAAATCCGGAGTATACGTTACCTGAACGGTGAAAGTGGTTATCTAAATTAAAATTAAATCTAATTAATTAATTTCTAATGAAATCTAATTAATAAATCTAATTAGTAAATTACCTTATTAAATCTCAACTGACTGAATAGTCAAGGTCAAAATGAAGAAAAAAAACCAAGACCGTGAACAAGATGATTGGATTTCTCAACAATTATTAACTTCAACTAGAAACAACTTTTTTATTACAATCTTATCAGGTAATTAATCTGGGAAGATCAAAATAATATCTGGTTATTTCAATATTTGCACTATTTCATAAATTAACAATAATATGGGAATTTTATTCAAATTTTAATTATAGTTATCAGAGTTTTCAAACAATTTCTACTTACACAATTAACAATGAACACCAAAACTACCTACATCCGCATCAGAATTTGTTTCAGTTGCGTCTCTGGCGAAGATTATATTCATTCGCAGGTTTCCTAGAAGTATCTGAGTGTTTCGGTGGTTCCGTTAAAGTGTCGGGATTGCTCTGCTTGTCAACAATCTCTTTACGTGTGAGATGTAAATGACTAAGCCTTTGCGTGAACGGTATCAATCTGTTGACGTGACAATTAAAAATTTTCCTAACGGTTTCAACGTGCCTCACCTTGTAGTTAACGTTTGAATATCTCTCTATAATGCAATATGGTCCTTCGAATTTAGGTCTCAACTTGTTTGTTAGCTCATTCCTTGAATTTGGCGTTTTCAAGAAGCACAGCGAACCAATGGGGTAATATATTTTTTTTTTCTTTCCGATGTTACTTCTGTCAATATTGGTGACCTCCTGCTGTTTTAAATGTTCTAAAACTTTTGATAAAGTATGTTGTAGCGTCTGAATTAGTTTCCCTATGTACTCTGATTGCGACTCAAATTTCTCATTTTCTCCTAAAGTGTAGGGTAACCTAATATCTCTTAGATGCTCATTATAAAATGGAGATGCGTGAGTAATTTCGTTAATTGCAGAATTCAATGCTAGCACTGTGTGCGCTAATTTTGTATACCATTCTTCATTATTTTCATTGCAAATTGTAGCTAAAATATTAGCAATTGACTCGTTCGGTTTTTCTACTCTGCCATTGGACCAGGGGGCGTAATTTGAAATACGTATTTTTTGAATTCCCTGAACTTTACAAAACTCCGAGAATTGAATGCCTGAAAAATATTTAGCGTTGTCGGTTATTAAAACTTTGGGTCAAACCCCATGGACTATATAGTTCTCGAAAAAGCATTCATAACCGTTTGAGATTTCATGTTTGGAAGAGCTACTAATAAATATATTTAGAAAAAGCGTCTATCATAAAAAAGCATATTTATTCCCTGCTTTTGTTGTGTTTAATGGATCGAAAATATCATTGTGACAGAGCTCTGAAGGATATGTGTTTTGGTCCACTAGTTGTATGGGCGCGGTTTGAGTTTTAAAAGCACTACGTCTAAATAAACACTGTAATACACGAATTCACAAAATTTTTGGTGTCTTTATACTTTTGTGGACAAAAGTAATGTTCAGTTCGTCTACTATAAGTTTTGAAAAATAGAAGGTGTCCTTCTATTTCTGAATAAATAGATTCAAGAATTTTGGGTTTTAAAGAATGCGGTACGCAAATTTGCTTTTTTAGATCCCTTCCTGGTGATTTACTGTTACGTTTAGATAGGTGAATCAATATTTTGTCTTCGTTGATAAGGTAATTTGGATACTGCTCTTTTTCATTTTTTCTAGCCTACCTATAATTACTTTGAGTTTTGGGTCTTCTCTTTGTAGTCTAGCTCTTCATTGTTTGGAAATTCGATAGTTAAATCATTGACGCAACGAGAAAGATGATCCGCTACAACATTTAATTTACCCTTCAAATAAGCAATAGTATAATCAAATTTCTCAAGAGATAATTCCCATCT
Organism: Araneus ventricosus; assembly: GCA_013235015.1. NCBI lineage: Eukaryota > Metazoa > Arthropoda > Arachnida > Araneae > Araneidae > Araneus > Araneus ventricosus. The sequence continues at coordinate 199,695 of BGPR01001669.1, read as the reverse complement.
AAGTATTTTAGATGTTTGGTTTTTATTAGATAGAAAACCTTTGAGGGGTTTGTGATCCGAAAGAACTTTGAATTTCCTGTCTACTAAATATTTCTAAAAGAAAGTTAAATCTCAAAAAATTGCGAAAAATTCTAAAACTGTTGCACTATATTTTGCCTGAGATGTATTTAGTTTTTTGAGTGAAAAAAGAGTGGGTTAACTTCGCCGTTTCGGTATTTTGTTCCAAGGGAGCACCGATTCCAGTACTACTGGCATCTGTCGTTACTTGAAATTCTGCGTTAGGATCTGTTAAGTCTAAAACTGGTGGACTTAATAATGCATTTTTGATGTCCTCGACTGCGTTTTGCGCCTCTTCATTCCAATCAAACGTTACATCTTTGAGTAATAGATTCGAAAATGGTGCTGCTCGTCTTGCAAAATTCCTTATGTATCGCCTGTAAAACCCTGCTAAACCAAGGAAAGATTTTACATCACGTTCGTTTTCTGGCGTTTTAAATTCATTAACTTTTACAGTTTTCCCTTTGTCAATTTGTAGTCTCTGTGGCCCTAAGATATAGCCTAAAAGTTTCATGAGAAACAGCCATTTTTTATGATTGAACCTTAATCGATACCTTGCAAATGGATCTAAAACTTCATTCAAAAGACTTAAGTGTTCTTCGGCTGTTTTACAGAAAAGAATTATGTCATCAATATACACGAGCGCACCCTTACATAATAAATCTGCAACCAACTGTACTACTGCTCACCCCACTCCTAACTGACACCCAAAACCGAGTGGGGTTATGGGTCACGGGTTCGTGTCAGATACGATTAACCGTTTTTTGTCGATATGCGAAAGAAAGCCTAGTGGTGGACAGTGATGTAAAATATCTGGGTATTTCTTTTTAAGGGTAAATACTCTGAGTATTTGCCACGGAGTTTTTATTTTTTCAAACTCTATCCATATAAAACTCATGCACTGGTGTGTATTTTGATATTGCTATATATATACAACCATTATATATTAACTGTAAAGTAACGTAAAAAGAAAAATATGAAAATTTGCAGCTTTTTAAATTTTATAAAAACTAGCAAATTCAATGAGAAAAAATAAAAGCAACAGTACATCATGCATCTTACGTAAAATACGTGATTAAAATGTCAACCCAATTAATTACAATGAGTAAATGAATAATATTGTATTTGCTACTTGTTAAAAAGAGAGCTAATTTAAAGTAAATTAAAAAAGAAAATGTTGATTTTGGTTTTAAACATATAAAGTGAAGATAATGGGAACTAAAATGAAAGATACAATTATTTATAATTCGTTTTGGATTAATTAGTCAAAGAACCAAATATATTTGACGAAACGTTAGCACATGCTTCAGTTCTAACAGTTTTTAAAATTGATAATAAACTTCTTGCTGAAATTGTTGTGTCATTTGAAGATGTTCTAGATATTTTACTAGCTAGGAGGGGTTCATCTGAACCATCAACGTCAGTACTTAAATGCTCTTGAAACTCCAACTTTGATGTATTTGTTATGGTGCAATTTCTTTAAAAAAATTCATTATCGCATACCTTTCAAAACCTTTTTGTAAAACAACAGGACCTTGAAACATTTTTGTTTTGTTTCTCTACTTTGCTTACATTGGCATTTTTATACTCAACATTATAATATTTACATTGTATAATTTTATCTTTCCTAAATTAATAATAGCTCCAAGAAGGTTTCTTTTTTATTTTTTAGCCGAAAATGTATCGTAACATTAATGCAAGGAAGTAAGGAATGAACTCTTCGAAACAAGAATGCCTCACTTATAGCATGGAATTATGAGAAAACTAAGAATCAGAAGCTTCACTGCCGCTATCTGTATAATAATAAGTGTTCAAAATTGTTATTCAATTGTAAATGTCATTGCTTTCAAAAAGAAGAAATAAATTATCCTCTGATCCCGTTGAAGTTGTGGAGCATTTTATTCTGAATCCTGAAATTTTTTTTTTAATTTGATCAAAGCTTTAATTTAAAAATATTTTAAACTATGCATTATATTTATAAATTATATCTATTTCAGTTTGAATCATCATTCGCAACTTTTTTTTTGCAGAATATCCAGTTTTTTGACACTTCTAAATTTTATATGTCTCATTTTAAATCACCAATTGGAAATACATTTTTTTCCAAAATACCCACTTTTGGAGTATTTATAAATTTTATGTTTCATTTTGAATCACCATTTGCTTTTTCTTCTCCTTTATTTTCAAAATATCCAGTTTGGGTACGGTAATTTCCTGGGTAAATACCTAAAAAATATTTACCTACCCATAGGTCAGTTATATTAATAAATAGGTAACCCCACATCACTAAGTGCGGGTTGCATGATCAAGAAATCTGACATGGACTTCAAATATTCATTTGTCAGTGAAAAATAGTAACGCATGGAGCATTCCCTTTGAAAAAGCTTGACCTCCGCTATATTTCATAAAACTATAGTACGAACTATACATGTTAATGCATTATTCACTTAAAAAAACAAGTAGAAATTTGTAGTTCAATTTTTATCACATAGTGACCTTGAGAGTCATTATTTAATAAGAGTTCCTTAATAGGAGGCTGAGTTTATATGTACAGATTTCTTTCAATTTTCGATATCAGAATGATATTATATGACATTTTGAGATGACTTTTGTTCTGAGATATCGGTTGGAAATTGAATTCGTATCTTACAATTTTGAAATTGTTTCCATTTATTTGTTATATAAGTCATTCTGAAAAATGTGATCAGCACAAATTGATATATTATCTGGGGAAAGTTTTCAAGAAACTTTCGGGTGAGAATAAATCAGAGTCTTTTTATGATCACTTATCTCGGTCAATTTCAAGTCCTTTTCAGGAGTGATTATTATCATTTGTATTATTTTGTGCTTTTAAAATAGATGTAATTTTGCAGATTTTTAATTAAAAAATTATGGTCTGAAAAAATTAGTTGTAATTATAAAGTCAGCCTATTAGCTAGTCTCTTTACGAGAATCATATCAGAGCTGAGCTTTAAATAAGCAAGTTTTATAAAGGATAATTAAATTACTTGTTGCTAACTAACAGCCATTTTTATGAATTAGGTAACAATAAAGATATTTTCATCCAATGTAATGTAATCAAAATTAACACTTCAACACGTTCAACACTCCGATGCAACGTCACAATGAGAAGCTTCGTTAGGGCAACGTATGGGAGATTAGTGAAGCGAACACTGACTCGACTCGCACGGTCTATATAATAGATAAACAAACAACGCCACTTTTAACTCAGTAGGCTGTTTTTAGCGTGCGTTTTTATAGTAACTATGAATCACTCCAGCATAAGGTTATTATCCTCAACCTGTTTGCCTCTGGTTCCACTGTACGGGGCGAATCGCTGCTAGCTCTTTCCGTACTCTTTCACAGAGCGCCCAAAATCAATACTCTGCTGCATTTGGTATGTCAAGAGTTTTTAGTGAATTTCCTTGACAATCCGAAATTTCCAGAATTCGAACATTGATCAGCCCCAATTAGTTCGATTCCCGAGGCTTCACTATACGTCAATGTATTACAAAAATTACTGGTATTTTTAAAAAGGTATTAAGTTGAATGAAAATTTTAATTACTTGTTTTCGTTCTCGGATAATCCAAGTCGATAAATTTCTTTAAAACTTGTAACTCACGAAGCAAATATTTTACTGTAGCGTAAGTACCAGAGAAAACTGAGATAATAGTTTGTTTCATGGTTAATGTTGCAGTGAAGTGTGTGAAAAACGATGGCAGCGCTACTCAAGAGGCAGGAGAGCTACTGAAAATACCATACATATTTCGAATCGTAACTGCAAACCCATTTCTCTTCTCGATATGTTTTGTTTCGAACAAAGCAGAAGGAACCGGCAGACTGTTAAAAGTTTAAATGAATTTATGGCAGTCGTCTTTGCTTTGGAATCGCTGTTATATTTTAAATCTTCCACGATGTAATCATTCACTTTCTGTCATAGTATGCATTATTCCACTGAAATTTCTAAAACCATGATTGTGGATGGATTCTTCGGGAAAAATAATTTCATTTAAGAATAAAAATGTTCGAAACAATATAGTATCTTCTGGATTATTGTTTTGCTTTATTCAATGTGCTATGCAATATTTATATGTTATGTTGAATAAAATTGCATATCAATCAAATAATAGTTCTTAATTTAAGATGGACAGGTTGTCTTTTGTTCATATGGGGTAATGTGGAACCTTCGTACTCAGGACCGATTTCTGGTATAAATCCTTCATCAAACGAAAGCAAAAAGGGTTCCACAGCACAGATGTTCTGTGTATGATAATGAACAAAAACAAGTTTTCTCTTAAAAGTAGAATACGTTTTATGGTAATTTAGAACTTTTGCTGTAAGTAATAAATCATATACTCTTATTCAAACTTTACACGAGTTTCATACATGTTAGTATAAAACTTTTAGCAAGTTTATAGTGCATAAAAATGTTTGTAAACCAAGTAAATTAAATCTTTATTCTAAATTATATCAGTAAATATCCAGCAGTCTACTTATTATGGAAACGAAATCTCCCTGCTCTACCGTAGTTGTTCAAAAGAATTATTCCCTCGTAAAACAAAGCAGTATACCTTCTCGTAACTCTTGATATACACCTAACTTTCAAAAACCAGTTCCAAAAAATAAGAGAAACTACAAAAGTGCTCAAGCCAAATTATTCCACATAATTAGAAGCGAATCCCAGCTCTCGGAAACCATTCAACTTCTAATTTACAAAACTATGCTACGTCCTCTTATTAGTTACTCCCCACCTATATGAAACACTGCAGCTAAGTCTCATAGAAAAGAATTAGAAGTCCTATAAAATTAAAATGCTCGCCGAATATGCAACTAGGTATGGTTTCTAAGAAACAAGGATATCCGGAAAAATCTACAACTAACCTCTGTCAAAAACTACGACAAAAATAGACACAAAAAGCTACCCGGCACTCCGATAAATTCAGAATACTGTCTCATACAATAACAAGTCTAATCAGCAACTAACATTCCCAATACGTACGGCCACACCACACTGGATTGACTCCCGTGGGAATGGCAGTGTATTACACCTTAGTAAATCCAAAGTCCCGTTGCATAATAACTCATTCTCCTACTTATTCTACAGCTTGAATTTGTTTTTCTGTTTTAATTCCATATTATTTAACAATAAACAATCTTATTTTATAATAATAATAATAAGGAACTTCAGATTTTGCCCTGAAGTTGAATTTCTAATGCCACATCTTTCACAGCAATAGCGATGCGCGGATGTTAAGAACCAAGAGTTTAAACACTCGTTAACCGACAGCACCATTTATATGTCTAGGACTACATTTGCAATTACCAGCCCAAATATATGAATTCGGACCTTAAATGAAAAAAAAAACTGGCGACAAATTAATATATTAGTGTTAAAAAATAAATAAAATTTTATATAGAAAATATTTTTATAGAAATAGTGGTGATTTCTTTTAAGCGTATCTACTTATATATTTAAAATTCTTAGAAATGCTATTTCAAAGGCGCATTCTCAAATTGTCATTTTCGGCGAATACTTCAAACAGCATGTATCGCTATTCGTAAACATAAATTCAACAAATGTCAATCAAACATTCATTTCATATATTCTCCACGAAATATTACAATTACGTGCCATTCTCAGAAGTTCCATCAGGAGAAAAGAAACGACGCCACCTGGTGACACTGCAGCTAACTATATATTATATGAGTAGGTTAAAATTTACATATAAATATTATTACAGTATTGTTAAGATGCAATCGACGAAAAAACATTGACCATATAGGATTGTTGTGCCATCGTTCATCGTATTCATAAAAGTCATCATTCAGACAATAAATGCGTCTACTGAAGGTTTTGTCGTCTAAAACTTTCACAAGGTGTTGTCTACATATGTAAAGCTGAACTATCTTTAAAATTTCCATATGACAACACCTTTTTTGTTTTCAGTTATAGAATCTTCATGAAAAAATATCATTTATATAAATTTTGGTATTCTAGACATCGAGCGATATTTCGCATTTTATGTTTCCTACATAAAAATTTCGTCTCCGATTGTTAAACAAATTTAAGAAATCTGTTGAAATTTTGTAGAAAAAAAATCGATTCTGTGCTGATAAGAGATATTTAGGAGGTTTGCAAATTTTTATCGAAACTTCACTTGAGCTGGAATTGCCAGTATGCTCAAAGAACTAAAGTATAGAACAAAATAAAATAGTTCATTTATAGTTTTAACGAGATGTTTACATTAATGTTTAGATTAATAGCTTGATGAAAGAACGACAGAAATTACAATTTTTTTTCTTTTCGCACTTTGTTTCTGCATTTCTTTATTAGTGCATAATGTTTCAGTTATCACTACTTCATATTCTGCTATGCGTGCGCTTAATGGAACTCTACACACAATTTTTTATAGAATTTATATAATGTGATATATCATTTCATTAACCTTTAAAATATAAAACAGCTTTCATCCTTGCTTCACTGGAAAAATTAGTAATTAATAGATATCCTTTGTAAATACGACGTATCTCATAATACGAAGACACAAATGCAGGATATTTGCTTACTACGAACGCGGAACGCAGGTCACAGAAAATAGTATTATTACTTTTTTTGCAAAAAAAATCGGCGATCTTGTCACTCCAAGATACTTGCATAAACTTATTGAAGATTAATTCTTCAATGCTCTAAATGCCAATCAATTTAATATTTACAAGTAGTTCTGTGAACAGCAGACCTCGCGTCTCAAAAAAAATCCAAGATTTGTTCTCCGTCGATTCTTTAAACTTTTAGACATTTTTTAAATCGATTTATTTACATAAGTTTCCATTTTTATCAGTATTCTCAACATTGCTACTAAATGTCTGCTTGTTTGCAGCATTAAGGAAATCACCTTTAAATATATCGATATTGGCCAAATTATTCAAATGTTTTAATGGTGATAAACATGTCATTGACTCTCCAATCATTTAAATCGTTAAAACGACCAAAACTTTGAAACGGGATCCAAAAATAAAAATACTTACACGTACAACGTTGTTTATGACTTCAAGGAACATTTAAGCAAAATTTGAAGAAAAATGGATAATGCGTTTCTCCCTGACTGCGTGACAAAATAAATTACGGACAAACAGACAAAATGCCGAACTGTCGAGTTAAACAGGAACTGGCTTCGCTTCTTTAATTACTTAAATTTGGTTCTTGTATTAATTTTGTTTATTTTTACTTTTAGAAACGAGCCATTTATTATATATTTTTATACATCAGTTAGGAGAATAAATTTCAAATCTTGCAGGATTATTCTATATGATGCCTTTAAAAAGTAATCAGCTATTAAACGAAAATTTTTATTGGAACTTCTTTGATTGAGTATTAAAAAATGGAAGAGAAAGACGAGTAATAAAAGCTATTTATCAACTCAATACATTGTTAACTCAAATAATAAAGTTAGTAAAAAGAGGATTTAAAAAAATATGAAGCATCTGTTTGTAATTTACCAAGAAGGATAGCCTCATTCTTAAAAATATCGAGGATGAATAAAAGGTTTATTTTTTCCGCACTATATTAAAAAATTGATATTCAATTCAGAAAAGAGTAAGAATACCGCATTATTTGGAAAGAATATATATATATATATACATATATATATATATATATATATATATATATATATATATATATATATATATATATATATATATATATATATATATTTCAATAACGATGGTCCATTTAAATGAAATTTTCCTTTATCAAAAGAAAAGATAACTACAAATATTTTAAACTTCCAAAATAGATTATAATTTCTTATTCCTTGTTGTCTTCTCGGCAAGTAATATTTTTTTAAAAAGTAATAACTTCAAAATGAAGAACATTCGACATTTTGAGTCAAAACCGGAATTTTTGTCATATTATTCCGGAATAAGATATTTTTGCATATTTTTATAGGAACGTCAAATAAAATTCTCAGTATCAAGGATTTTCTGCCCTTCGACTCTTATAAATTAGAATTTAATATTTATACAACTCAAGTGTCTTCTCGTCCTCGTCATCTGACCGCTGTTCAAAATTACTAGGTCCTCCCCAAAATAGTTCTCGTGAAGTCGCATCTTATTATTTTTCAGATTTTATAGATACATTTTCGTGCACCTCTCGTTATTTAAATAAAGATAATTATATTAAATATTGCTTCGCGGTCAGTATTATTATTTTAAATTAATTGTTGTGGTATTTGCTTTGAATTATTATAAAGTACACGAGTGTAATTTAGCCTCTTCGCTGTTTCAGCGTGGATGGATATGACATTAGGGAAATCGCGAAAACAAGAAGATTAATCAAAGGGTGTGCGAGTGTATAAAGGTTGGGAACCCCTGTACTAGAGGGAGGAAAATCAAGTATGCATTTTGGTCCTCTTTCCTTTTACCAATTGGATGCAAAAATTTTAAACAGATATTTAATTCTAGAGATAAAACCGTTTTCAATATTTAAACTATCTAGCTCGCTACGTTCCTGAGCATCACATTCACCAGTACAATCCAATTTCTGCATTTGGACGACCGAGGTTTAAATGCTGAAATGCGACCGGTTTTTGATACGTGGGGGAGGGCGTGACTCCTTTGGTTTAGAGGAAATACGAGCAGTTGGCGGTTTGCATTTTAAATGCGAGGAGGGGAGAAGTAGAAGGGATTGGAAGCCATTAGTTGAGGTTGGGTCTGCGGTTTGCCCGAAGCAGCAGCGAATGGACGGATGGACCTCAAATTGGAATGGTGTGGATTGCCGCCACACCATTTGCATGAAGTTTAGCAATTGTGAATGGTGGACTCAAAAGATGGAGATTTCTTCAAATCCTTGAAGTTAAATCCAATTAAATCCTTCAAGTCCTTGATTAAGCAAATATTCGCATTTCTTTCAAACTGGGGAGCATGAAATAAAAGTTACTCCTCGTTTTGCATTTCGCGTTTTGAAGGCAGATTTTGTGCATGCAGCGGCTGTACATGTGCTTCTTAAATAGGTGGATCGAAAAAGGGAATGTTGTGGAGTACCACCACGCCATTTGCATGAAGTGGAGAGATCGTGAATGGCAGGCTTAAAACATGGAGAATTATTCAAATATCAAGGTTGCATTCTTTGTCGGTTACAGCACCCTCTCTATGTATATACTACGTATATAAGAATTAAAAGCCTTCTAATCTTTTTAATGCGAGGAATAATTACAGCATCGCATGTCAGGAAACGTCGACAAATACATTAACAACACAAAGAAATTAAATATTAATCCAAGGTTCTCGTTTCCTTCCCACTGGGGAACATTTAGTTAAATTACTTCCCATTTTTTAATTCTAAACTAAACGTTTAAAGGGTTTTTTTCTGTCTTGATGATAATTTTTTCATGGCAATAAAATTAAAGACTATCTGAACCATTTTCCAGACCTAAATATTCTAAAGTAATTAAATGGCCCCCGGTAGAATTTTGGACTCTGGAATTATTTTTATATAAATGTAGGCAACTTTTCAAGAGAATATTTATCTCGATAGTTATAAAAGTGAATGAAAAGGTTTTGATAGTTATGGTAAGTGAGAAAAACATTTTTAAAAAATAAATTTGTCTCAATCTCATTTGAAATACTAATGTTTCAAGGTCTTTTCGATAGAAATTGGGAGTGCATTTTGTTTTGTTTTTTGCAAAAGCACGTTCATTTCGGAATTTTTAATTGAATTTTTATTTATTCATTTATATTTTAATTTTTAATATATTCGTAAGAACATCTCCGTCAAAAAATAAAACATCCTTATTGCTAAATTTAAAACAATTTTAGAAAGTTTAAAATTTGCATTAAGTGACTTTTACAACATTGCAAGAAAATATAACATTTCATTAATGCTAATCGAAATTTTCTTAAAAGAAAATATTGTAGAAATTGTACAGTAGTTGCTTTAAAAAATGCATACTTTTCTTGAAATTTTTACAAATTTTTTTTATCGAACATCTGTTTTTTTACTTTTCTTTACAGAGAATGTGAAGATGCTGTACCAGCTGATTATTTTCCTTTGGGCATAGATTGGTATAACTATCTATACGAAAATAAAAATAATAATTCACTTGTACAGAAATGCAATAGAACTAGTCTATGGGTAGCTCCAATCACCCTGTTTCTTTGGAATCCCATATATTGCTGTCAAATGTGCATAAAATGACGTCTTCTTTGTCTCTGTATTCAACGACAGCAGCGTGCTCTATCGCTCGCTTTTGCACATGAAGACAAGAACTGGCAGACATTAACCCTCCGAGCTGCACAAACGTTTTTTTTTATGTTTTTCATATTCAGTTCAAAACCAGATAGCTCGTATTTATATGTAAATTTTCTTAAAAAATCATGGATAAAGTATTCTTAAGACTTCAGAGATAGGATTAAATACCAAGAAGATCGATTCATTTACTTTAAAAGTTAAATTTTTTAACCTGATAGCTAAAAGTACAAAATAATTGGGCGCTCAGAGGGTTAAGAGATGATAAAACGGTGAGAAACAAAATGGGCTTCAGACTTTTAAGCTTTTCATTATACAGCAGAAGATTAAATTTTCATGTAAGATGTCAGATGGCCATCACATCGATCAATTATTCCATTCATCCCTAGACACCAATCTCATTTGCATGCAGCTTCATCTTAAATTATTTTATAATTAAACCTACATTAATTAATATCCTCTCTGGTTGAATTGTGTCGTACATGATGACAAGACTGTTTTATAATACGGAAAAACAAGAGTAATTGGTTCCATAAAGAATCAAAATAAAGACACAAAACAGAAAGAAAAACAGGAACACTGATTGGAAAAAAATGTTCACCACATTCCTGTTTATATGTAATATATTTCATTTCTAGAAGTATATTTCATATTTAATTGGGGATGCTGGTGTAAAAGTGCTGTAAGATAACCTCAGGTTTTATGATACTTTTATGGAAAGTATTGACAACATTTCAAAAAGTATAATGCCTTCCAAACTGAATGTAATACAACGTTTCGAATTTGTTACTTATTTTAAAAATAATTTCAAATATCTTCTTCGAATTTGTGAAACTCATTGGATGATATGTTTGAATAATTAAGCGTTTCGAAGCTACCCAACTCCTATTTTGTGATGACCTCGAAATTTTGAACCGTATACAAATGGCTAATAAGACATATGACAGGTCAACAAATTTTGGGAGTAAAAACAGTGTGCCAAATTTCAACCCTTTGTGCCATTTCGTGCTTTTGTGTTCGTGCTCTATAACATAAAATCTTTAATGAAAGGTCATGATCTAGTGACCATGAATGAATAAACAATTGATGTAATGAAGTCATTTCGATCTCGTGTGATGCACGTCAAATAAGCTACACCGCTTTAATTTTCGAATTCATTGCTCATTCTACTAGATGGATAAGAACGTGACATGATAGCATAACATCACATTTATATCAAAATGTCGTACATAAAGATTCCTAAAACATTTTATAAGTGCAAAGCACTTGTTTAGGTGAGCTACATCTGCTCTCAGGTTGTCGTATTTGACATCCGATTGTTGTATGTTGCCACAAAATGCCAAATGCCGCTTATTGGTTCATGTATTTTGCTGTGTGAGGTTTTCGATATAATGCAATTTGATATAAAAGCGACGATAAACAATGCGCAGTTAGAACTTGTAACGAACTCACGATTCTTCATAATTCATGCAAAGCTGAGTCTCCGTGTAACTGTAGCGTCACAAGAAGTGCACCTACTATCTTTGTCGTTTAAGAAGAGTAATTTTTCAATATAGAAGCACGGTTAAATGAAATTCAAGAAAATACTTTTATCGTTCATCTTACTATCTTCACGCAGTGCTAAGTAAAGCCCTGGTGCACTAATGCTTATAGCAAAGATTTCATCCAACTTGGAGAAGCTGAAGTTTAAAAAAATACGAGCCTAGTTTCGGAGCTTACACAATACAGGGATGTTTTTCTATTGAACATTTTAAAAGAAACTTTTATAATTCCGCTACATGAAAGAAATGCAAAATATTGGCTCATAACGTTCGCCAAATCGCAGTTGTAGAGTCGTGGAAAAAAATAAAATCCATAAGCACTATTGTGTTCTCGTTACTCGCATATGAAAGCTAAAAGTGCCATTTTAATTGAAATATTGTTTACTAAACGATATTATGTCTACAAATATTATTAGAGATTTTTATATGTATAAAACTTCAGTAAATGCAAAAAGTTAAACGGCAATATCCTGCTTTGATGTCATGAATAAATTCTGCGTGGAAATATCAGGGGTATGAATTTTGGTTAATATACATGATTCAATCGGCAGATGTTGGTATTTTTAATTTTGGATGTAAAAGAGGGTCATATCCTTCTGTAGATATTGATCTGACTTTTATCAAGACGTCGGTAGTAAAATTTTTATTTAAGTGAATCTTTAAAACTATCTTTCAAGTTTTGTTCAGGAGTTATAATCGATTACTACTTGATACATGACAAAGCTTTACTGCTTTGATATTTCCAGTAAAAAATTTGACTCTATCTTGCAAAAACATGTTCAACAGCATTTCAGTTCCGTCAAAATCGCACTTGAGCTTGAATTACCATTACTCTGAAAGCTCTAAAACATAAAATCATAAGGCTTGTTTTGAAAACTAAAGTTATAAAATAATATAGATATTTTTATTGTTTTAACGAAATTTTAACATAACTTTTAATATTAAAAGCTCACTGAATGAGATATATTTACTATGATGTTTTCTTTTTCGCTTTATTATTTAGTCGATTTCTTATGATTTTATCGTACAGAACAACGTATACAGTATTTCTGTTATCATTGCGTATTTTACATTTAAGAATGTACTGCAAAGAACTTTGCACCACTTTATTTATAAGAACTTAAATACAGAGGAGCAGAATTTCGTTATTTTAATCAGTGCCTTAAAGCCAACGTTGAGTTAATGGCAAATGCTTTTTATAACACAATAGGTGGTTAATGAAACGAAGACACAATTGCAGGACATTTTTTTCCTTCAAACGCGGAATGCAGAACACAGAGTTATTCGATAATTTTATGCTGATCTTGCCATTCCAAAGCAATTACATGAACGGAAACAGACCCCTACATAACTATGAATTATCCTCTATTTATTGTATATTTTCCTAAATTTTTGTCATTCGAATAATACTTTTCTGTTTTCTTATAAAAACTATTGATAGTTTTTTTTACTTCTTCAGATATGATATGAAATTTAAAATTATTCTTTAACAGGATTTCAAATAGTTATCAGCTTATGAATATAATTTTTTAAAACTGATTTGATAGATTATAAAGAAGGAATGAGAACGACAAAAACATTTAACATCGAAAGATATTAAATTAATACAAAAATGAAAGAATACGTAAATTTTTAAAATTTAGTATTATATTTAACATTTTCAGAAGAGATTTATTGATTTTTCTGCATGTTTTCTTAAAAGTTTAAAATTCAATTCAGGAACACGTATGGGTAACGCTTGAATTCGTTGAAGAATTTGTTGTCCAAAAACGATTGTACGTTTAAAAGAGATGCTCATTTTAAAAATAAAATGTAGCCATGAAATTTATAATATCAATAGTTATGACTTTAAACAGGATCTTGATATCTTGACTTTATTTAAGTAATGTTTCTTTAATATAACAAATGCATTTCACTTAAAATTTTGAGCCCACAGGAATTATTTTGTAAGAAAATATTCTTACATATATTCATAACAACCTTGTATAGAACATATTTTCTCAAGAAATTTCTTCACTTTGACATTGAAATGGATTGGAATTAAATTTTAGATTACATTTTCGACACGTTTTCGTGCACCACTCAGTAGCTGAAGGAAGGTGGGCGAAACTTTTAATAGATAAAATTAATTAAGATCTCAAATTTCAATTTAATTAATACTTCATTGACAGGAATATTAATTTAAATTCTGCATTTTCGCATGTGTATGTATGGATTTAATAAACATTTTTTTGTAACTATCAAAGTTACACTAAATGAGCAATTTAATTATGAGTTTGAAATGAAAAACAAAACCCCTTTAGATATTACATAAAATGGTAATTAGAACTAATGGGAATTAATTTTAAAACAGTCTAGTTTCTGAAGAAACATGGAAAATTATATAAACAGTAATGAAACTTTTGTTTTTACAAAATATAAAGCTTATTATGCAAAAATAATCAATAGAAAAAAACTATTATCCTCATATCAACATGGTTATAAAATTACATAACTACAATTCTACAAAGTATCCAGTGCGAAGAAAAATCCCTGTCATTCAAGGATAGTCTATGAGACCACCAGCAAACTTCAAACTTGCCGAAATGAATGTGACTCTTTGCAAAATTTTAAATTGCTAAATGCTTATATAACTCAATACACTGTAGAAAAATTTGACATTCTTTTGATATTTTTGGCCTAACCAGAATAGAATTGTTGAAATAGTCCTTTTTTATAAACCAGAATTAAAATCAAAACTTTATATTGTACTGTTGATATATTCCTATATCACAGCGACTTAAAAATAACGTTCATACATGAAATGGATGTTAAATATGCATTTGAATTTCTGAATGATTCCCTAAATACATCGTTTTGCAAGGGAAACTAACCATTCAATCTAAAGAAACACTACTAGTATGAAATAGGTTGAATTTTTCATTGTCATATAAAAGAACCTTCAGTGTTATTTTTTTAAATATTTTGTGTATTGCTATACAAAAAACATTTTCAGTTTTTATAAATAGGTTTAACCATAGGTTAAAAATCTTAATCAAATGAAGGATTCAATGAATCTGTCATCTAAACATATGTAATCTCTTAGATAATGCGCATATGCCTGTCAATCAACGTTTCACGCTGTTTTTACATTTCGCATAACATTTTTAAGCAGAAAATGCATAATTGCTCGGTAAGTACATGCACGGGTTGTACGCTACAATTCTTTAAAGTCATCAAATTTCATATTTATAAAAAAAATATGCTCAAAACTCTCATAATCTGTGCCTCATTTATTTCGGTATCAGTAAATTTACTACATTACTATACTTAAAATTCTCCAGATCAGAACCATCAGAAAAATCAGCGGCTTACCCTGGTAGGTATCCAACGAAGTTATCAGGAAGTATCTTAAAGTTAAGACTCAGCCAAAATTACAGTATGTTCATCAGAAGCCACTCAGATACACGTGTACCAATTTTCAAAACTATACGATTTAATGCTTTTTTTCAAACCTTTCGTTGACTGAACTATTAACTAGGAGTTTGTATAAATTCGCACACTTTGAGAACAATTATCCCACAAACTATTAACTTAATGAAAAATACAAGCATCCATTTGCAGGGAATGGTACTATCTTTAATTTGTTAAATCATATATAATTTGAATATTGAACAGTTTTTGAGATAATCAAGAAAAACTAAAAAGGGGAGAAAATGCAAAATGGCGGAAACATTTTAGACCCATTATCTGGAAAACTATTAAAGCTGGATGAAAAATAAAAGTATGAAACTTTTACGATCTTTAATTTGTTATGTCAAAAGTAATCTGAAAACTGAATAATTTTCGAGATATTCAGGAAAAACTGAAAGAGGGAATGAAATCAAAAATGGTGCTGCAAGCTCACCCCCTAGGAACGTGGACTTTTAGTATATTCCTCATTAGCCCCTCACGAACATGTTCAAAAGTATCATATTTAATGTTTTTTCACCCTCATTTTCGAAATTCGTTGACTGGACTCTAAGAGCAATATCACTCTGTTAGATACCCGATATATCCCTTTTATGTTATACATTTGTGACATAATATTTGGTTATATGTAAGTTTGCGATTAAGGTTTAAGTTACATTGAGATATATGTTACAACAGCAAATAAAATAACATGCTTTATACTTGAGTTAAAACTTTTATTTGCATAGCCAGATTCAATGAATTCTGACTTAATTTCGGAATGTTATTGATATAGTATTTTTAATCAGGTATTAAGTCTAATAAAAATTCAAATTACTTGTTTCAATTTCGGATAATCCAAGTCGATCAATTTCTTTAAAACTTACAACTCACAAATCAAATATTTTTAGTGCAACGTGAGAACTGGAAACAACTGAGATAATAGATTGTTTCATGGTTAATGTTTCAGTGAATTGTTTAAAACCAATGGCATCGCTTCTCAACAGGCATGATGACTTCTGAAAATAACATAACTATTTCAAATCGTAATTGTAACCCCATTTCTCTTCGCGATATATTCTGTTTCGAGCAAAGCATAAAGAACCGGCAGATTGCTAAATGTTTATATAAATTTACGGCAATCGTCTTTGTTTTGAAATTGCTGTAATATTTTAAATCTTCCACCATGTAAATATTTTAAAACTTCCACCATGTAATTAGTAGTTTTCTGGCATATCACGCATTATTACACTGAAATTTCTAAAACAATGCTTGTGGACGGATTCTATTGGAAAAAAATTCATTTAAGTATAAAAGTATTCGAAACAATATAGTATCTTCTGGGTTATTGTTTTGTTTTATTCAATGTGCAGTGCATTACTTATTTGTAATGTTGAATACATAAACGGTATATCAATTCTCAAATAATAGTTCTTAGTTCAATTTGGACAAATTGAATCTCGTTCATTTGGGATAATGTAGTACAACTTTCGTACTCAGGACCGAATTCTGGTATAATGCTTCGTGAAACGAAAACCAGAAGGTGTTCTAAAACTAAGATGTTCTGTGTAGCATAACAAATAGAGGGAAAAAACCTCTCTCACTAGTAGATCAAATTTTATGATAATTTAGAATTGCTTCTGTATATAATAAAACACATAATCTTATTCAAACTCTACATGAGTTTCATACGTGTTACTATAAAATATTTTATCAAGTTTATAGTGCTTAAAAACTTTTGTAAACTGATTCTTAAATTCAACCTTTAACCCATATTTTACCACATTAAGAAAAAATTAATATTTTTTCAAAAAAATTCTATCACAGACTAATGAGACATTAAGCAAAAGTATAGAGTTAAAAAACTTAAGAAAATTTTATCGGTTGTCTTTTTGCAAGCTGTCCTATATATAGGACGATGGTACAATCCACTACTACATGCTTTGCAGTCAAGCATCTTGGTTTACATGAAATGTAGTAAACATTCAAAGCAAAGTCCTAAACTACATTTTTGGCAAATAGTTAAGAGTGTTCTTGTACAGTTTTTAAGCTGTCATTGGCGTTGTTTTCCATTTTCTAGAAAGGGTTCACTTTGGAATTTGAAGTAATTTGGATTTTTTTTCGAATGCCCATACACATTCTTGCAATATTGTGAGGTACGCACAATCCCAGGTAATCTATTGTAAATGTCGAAGAAATTCGAGGAGTTCTACAACTTGTTTTGGAGGAAAGTTTTTTAATGTTTCTAAACCAGTGCAACCAGTGAGGTCTCAAATACATTTTTTATTAATAATCAATACTTTTTTCTTGCATGGATGAAAAATATGTTTTTATGAGATTGTCCAACAAATCTGCACCATTTTTGTACAAATTATACGAAACAACACACGATGGTATGTCTACTTTCTGCTTTCCACCCTTCATTCTTCTTTCTACGTTTTTAAAGCCTCTTTTGTCATCAAAATTGGTGATCAATGAGACAACTTTATTGTCAATCCATCGAACAACTGCAGTTTTATTAAAGGGCATTTTGTCATTCTATTCTCCTTAACTGTTCCCGTAGCAAAGAAGCGCTTGCTTCTGAGGGACCAAAAAGATCACACGACGTAAAAATGTTATCCTTATAAATTTTGCGGTTTGCAGGAGTTTCAACAAAAGACAGCCAATTTTCAACGACTGGTTGGGCTAATGATTTCTTTTCATAGTCATACCGCATTTGTTTTCATAATTGCTTTACTGCCAGATATGGTATAATACGAGAGGGATATACATCGAAAGATGATAGTATCCTTAGATTGTATCCAAATTTTACGGGTTTTCCTTTCATGTACATTTTGCATCCATATCTTCCAAAATAGCGGACTATTCTTTCATCATTACTTAAATGTTCAGAAAACATACCAAAATGTTAAAAAACTTTATTCACCAATTTCTAATTTGGACGTACTTTCTAATACCGATCTGAATCAATAGCAGTTTTGTCATTAAAGTATAAATAACTCTTGATATCTAAGTATCGCTTTCTTGACGTTGTTTGACTAACAAGCGTTGTTCCAGTATCAGAATCATTTCCCCAGTACATTTTTTCTTTGAGTAAAATGTAACATCCGCTATAAAAAAATAATTCCCAAAACTTGTTAAAGTTCATCGAATTTTAGACAAAAGTCGTGAATATTTTTCTGTCAAGCATGCTTATTACCATCTACCATAGCTGCACAATCACATTTTCAGCCATCATCTCTAGAAGTTTCAAGGTGATTTTCCTGAAATCATATCCGTAAAATAATTAGGAGCTGATGAAAATTTTGGTGCACAATTAGTCCATGTAGGTGTTGAAACATATTCAGCAGCATCTTTTTTCCTTTAGAATTTCAATTGTTCCATCTGCTTCTTCTTGAATCTTTTCGTCAAAAGCAACATGACCATGTTCAATGCTGCTGCAGGCAACATCAACTTTTTAATCATCAGTGACAATTTCTGGAACATGTGGTGTTATTATAATTTAAAAATCACTATCATCATATTCATCGGCCAATGACCTTAAATACTCAAAAGCTTCTTCAGTTAAAAATATCCGACTCATTTCCAATACTGTTCTGGAAGGAGCGGTTGTGAAATCAGATCACACCTCGAGCAGTAGTATTCTTTTCCCTACAAAAGATTGCGTCAGCACGTGACCAAAGCTCTCGACCAAAGAAACAGAACAGATATATTACTCAAGACACACCTACAGGTTCATGTTCCAAGCAAACTAGATGCTATTGAGTTTTGCAATAAGTAAAACATAGATATTCTAATCCTTTTTCCCGAAATTTCAAACGACTTTGTTTGGGTGTGCATAGTAGGGGATTTTACTATCGTCCTATATATAGGACGGCACCTAAAGCCTTTGTAAAACCAGTTTGAATATAGCTTTTTGTTTCCAAATTTTACTCAGAAATAACATATAAGACATGCCATGAATAAATTTGAAAAAAGAAATTGTATTTTTTTCTCATAATTATTTAAAAGAAAAATATAATTCTTGTCAAATAAAGTAGCAAAAATTAGCCAAATTCAAAATTCTTAAAAAATTAAAAAATGATCAAAATTGAACTTAAAAAGATAATAAATAACACTTATCAATTTTAAAATATACTTTAGAAGCGGAATATAAATTAAAAATGCGATATTGGCTATGAAAATTCGGCAAATCTGAGCTGTCCTATATATAGGACGATGGTAAAATATGGGTTAAAAATAAACCAATTTATAAATTTTCTTGTTTTTGTAAATAAGAATTTAATAACTTAATTTTTGTTCTGCAAATGTTGAGGATTTAAAATGCTTATTATATAGAATTTAAATGCTATCTCACACGATATTCATTATTCCTTAGGAATTTCTCTTGTCCTTGTATTTGTCAGCATTTCTGTAAAGTGATCTCTTTGTGACTGGAATCAATATATTATAAACTATATGTTATTATTTCATCGACCATGAATTATTGAATGCTACGCACTTTTTTAATAAGATAGTGCTGAATTTTACATCAAAGATAGCCCACAAATCGAAGAAACTGACATCAGCCTCTTGCTATTCTTTGTATTCTTGCTATTGCTATTCTTTGTACACCCAAATGTATTCCCAGATATATTCACAGAGCACCTCCAAACGCTAGCAAAATAGCTAATCCAATGGGAAATCCAAATTAACACCAGTAAATTTCAAGCAGTCTGCTTCTCATAGATAAGATATCTCCTCGCTCTACCCAAGCTTTTCAAAAAAATATTCCAAGGGAAAAATAATCAGTATAGCTTTCTGCATCTCGCGATAGACACGGAGCATTCTAAAATGAGATCCGAAAAATTAAGAGACACTACAAATGTGCTAAAACTAAATTATTACTCATAATTGGATGTGACTCCGGCTCTCTGAAACCACTAAAATTATAATTTACAATACCATGCTACGTCCTCTTATTTGTTTCGCTTCACCTATACGAAGAACTGCAGCTAAGACCCATAGAAAACCATTAGAAGACCTTCAAAACAAAACTTCTCGCCGAATAAGTGACTAGTAATATTTTTAAAAAACAAGGATATTCAGAAAAATCTACAAATAAACTCTTTTAAGACTACGACAGAAAACTAAACGAAAGGCAAACCGGCAATCCGAGAAATTGCAGAATTCTATCCCAAGACAATCAGAAAACTATTCAGTAACTAACCCTCCCAGTGCATACTGCCCCACCACAATTGCTTGAATCCGGAACGAAGGAAAATGCCAGTGAATTACCCTTAAGTAAATCCAAAATCTCGTTGTTCAATAACTCTGTCTCTTACCTTTTCTATATCTTAAATTTTTTAAATCACAGAATATGTAACCATATTACTTTATAATAATAATAAACCACTTCCGATTTTACCCTGCATTTGAATTTATAATGCCACATCTCTCCCAGCAATAGCAATATCCGTATGTTAAGAATCAAAAGTTTAACCATTACGTTAACCCACATCCACCGTCGATATGTCTTAGACTTCATTTGTAATTACCAGCCCAAACATATAAATTTAGGCCTTAAATAAAAGAAATTTCTCAATGTAAACCTATAGTTATTCAGTAGTTATAAATAAAAATATTATATAGGAAAAAATTGAATAAATATAGTGGTGATACCTTTAAATTTGTCTACTTATATCCTTACCCTTCTTAGAAATTCAAAGGCGCTGTCTTAAATTGACATTCTCGGTGTACATTTCAAGCGGCACGTATCGGTATTGTAAAGGGAAATTCAACAAATTTCAATTTTATTAAGATGCAATCGAGGAAAAAAATGTCCATATAGGATTATTTTGCCATCGCACATTGAATTTATAAAAGTCCTCGTAAAGGAAATAAATGCGTGTACTGAAGGTTTTTCCTTCTAAAAATTTTTGAAGGTGTTGTCTACATATGTGAAGCTGTACTATAAATTTGCAAATGGCAACAAGCGTTTTGTTTTCATTAATAGAATCTTCATGAGAAATTTATTTTGTTTATAAATTTTGTTTAACATAGACATCAAGATATTTTTTAAATTTTATATTTTCGACATGGAAATGTCGCCTCGATTGTTAAAAAGATTTTGCCACCTATTGTCAGGACTTTGAAAGTAATATTTTAATTATGTGTCATTTTAAATGCATTTTTAAAGCTATTAGTAAACATGTTGCAGTAGAATACTACATTGATAATAAAAGAAATCTCTTGAAATTTTATATGAAAAAATTTGATACTTTGTTGCTAAGAGATATTCATGAGGGCTGTAAATTTTAACCAAACTGCACTTGAGCTGGAATTGCCAGTATGCTCAAAGAACTAAAATTTAAAACAAAAAATAGTTCATTTATTATTTTAACGAAATGTTAACATTAATGTTAAAATTAATTGCTTTCTGAGAGAAAAACTAAAATTATAATTTATTTTGTACTTTGTAAATGCATTTCTTTATTAGTTTAAGATGTTTCTGTTATCATTGCTTAATATTATCTTATGCATGCTGCTTAAAGAAACGCTACAAACATTTTTTAAAGAATTTATATAAAGTGATATATCATTTCATTAACCTTTAAAATGTAAATCAGCTTTCATCCTTGCTTTATTGGCTAATTAGTAATTAATAGATATCCGTTGTAAATACGACGGATCTCATGATACGAAGACACACATATAGAACATTTTTTACTACGAACGCGGAACGCAGGTCACATAAATTATTATTTTTTTTTTGCAAAAAAAATTCGATATTGTCACCTGAAAATAGTGGAATCAACGTATCGAAATTTAATTCTTCATAGCTCTGAAGGCCAATCCATTTAATTTATACTAGTAGTTCTAAAAACAGTAGACCTCGAAAAAAAATTGCAAATATGGTCTCCGCCGAATCTCTAAACTTTTTGACATTTTTTTAAAATCGATTTATTAACATAAGTTTCCATTCTTATCAGTATTCCTAAAATTGTTATTTAATGCCTGTTTTTTATAGTATTAAGGAAATCACCTCTAATTGATCCGATATTTAGAAATTATTCAAGTATTTTAATGGTGACACACTTGTCATTGTCTATCCAAACATTATAATTATTTAAACGACCAAAAGTACGAAATGGTATCTAAAAATAAAAATACTTTCACGTACAACGTTTTTTATGACTTCAAGGAACATTTATACTTAATTCAAAGAAAATTGGACAATGCGTTTTGCCGTGACTTCGTGACAAAAAAATACGGACAAACAGAAAATGCCGAACAGTCGAGTTGAAACAGGAACTAGCTTCGCTTCTTCAATTATTTAGATTTAGTCCTCGTTTTAATTTTATTGATTTTAAATAATAAAAAGGAGCTATTTATTATATATTTTAGTTTTTCAGATAGGAGAATAAATTTCAAATCTTGCTGGAATATTCTGCATGATGTCTTTAAAAAATAATCAGCTATGAAACTAAAATTTTTATTGGAGCTTCTTTGACTGACTATTAAAAAATGAAAGAGAAAGGCAAGGAATAAAAGCTATTTATCAACTGAATACAGTGTCAACTCGAATAATAAAATCTATGATAAAAGAAATAAAATTAGGAGGCATCTGTACATAATTTAACAAGAAAGATAGCCTTACACTTAAAAATATCAAGAATGGATAACAGGTTAATTTTTTCCGCACTGTATTAAAAAGCTGAAATTGAATTCATAAATGCATACGAAAACATCTTTAATGATAAAAATATTTTTTTAAAAAATAACGGTGGTCCATTTAAATCGAAATGTTCCATTTTCACGAAAAAGATCACCACAAATATTTTAAACTACCAAAATCAACTGTAATTTCTTGTTGTCTTCATTGGCATTGATGTCTTCTCGGTAAGGGAATTTTTTAAAAAAAGTAATGACTTCAAACTGAATGACATTTGAAATTTTTAATTCAAAAAGAAATTCTTGTTATATTATTCAGTAATAAGATATGTTTGTATATATTAATAAGAACCTCATATAAAGTCCTCAATTTCAAAAATTCTTTGTACTTCGACGCTGATGGTTTAGAATTTAATATTTATAGAACTCAGGTGTCGTCTCCTGGTCCTCATCATCTGACCGCGGTTCAAAATTACTAGGTCCTCCCGAAAATAGTTCTTTCTGGTGTTGCTTCAAAAACTTTTTCAGTTAAAAATGAAGGAATACTAACAAATAAGATTACAAGGAATAACAACAAAAATTAGAAACATAGCTAATGTTTATTAATAACTTAAAAGGAACTGTTCAACTGATATTTAAGAATGAATACAGCGCCTAAAAAAGAAGAAACAAAATCGCGTATCTACTCTTGACGCAGGGAACTAAACCTCCTTGATGATGGGATCTTGCGAAAGCGCCGCATAAACACCACGTCGGTCGGTGTAGCTGTCGTGTGCTGTTCTCCATACCGTAACGCCACTTCAAGTCCATTAGCAGAATTTGCCCGTGATACAAGACCTCTCGAGACGTCTTCTTCTGCACTTTCCTCGGGATAATATACATCTTGAATGTCTACCATCGAAAATATGCCGTGTAGAAGAGTGATACTTTACTTCAACAAGAATTTCTTCATTCACATGGCAGACACTTCCACACGATCAACACTTTGACACAACGTAACAATGAGAGGTTTCGATAGAGAAACGCATACAAGATCAATGAAGCGAACACTCACTTGACTCCAGCAGACTAGAAAACATGTAAAGGTAACACCCGCTTCTTTTAAGCCAGTTGGCTATTCATTGCGCCTGTTTTGATAGTAACCGTGAATCACTGCAGCACAATGTTACTACACTCAACTTGTTTGTATACGGCTCCACGGTATGAAATCGTCGCTAGATGTTTCCGTACTCTTTCACAGAACTCCTAAACTCAATACTCTATTGCTTCGGTATACAATAGTATTTTACCGAATTTTCCGGAATCCAAACAGAGTTCAGCTACAATAAGTTCAGATTCCCGAGGATCTATTGTATTTCAACCTATTATATTAGTTAACAGTATTTTTTAAGAAATAGAGCATAACAATAAATAAAATTGATGATTTTAATTTCTGTATATCTCAAATTCTTCAATTACTTTGGAAACTGTTACGCTTAAATCAAAGGTTTTTACTGTGGCGCGAGAACCAGAAACAACAAAGATTAAAGCTTTCTTCACGATCAAAGTTTCAGTGAAGTGTTTGAAAAGCAGCGCTACTCAAGAGGCATGACGGCAAATGAAAATACCATCCCTATTTCAAATCGTAACTATTTTTTTTTCATTTAATGCGTCATGCATTATTTATTTGTTATGTTGAGCTATATTAATTCTCGAATAACAGTTCTTTAATCAACATGGACAAGAAATGTCTTTTGTTCATTTGAGGTAATGTACAACTTTCTTAGCCAGGGCCGAAGTTTCAAATGTGTTAATATAAAATTTAAGCAAGTTTATAGTGCTCTAAAGCATTTGTAAACCGAGTCTTATTATCTAAGTCTTAAAAACAAACCAATTTATAAATTATCTTTCGTTTCTGTAAATAAAATTTTAAATCTTAAATTTTTGTTGTGCAAATGTCGAGAATTTAAAAATGCCTTTTACATGAAATTTAAATGGTATCTCACACGTTATTTATTATTCCTTAAATTTTTTTCCTGTTCTACACTTTTTTAAAGACACTTATTCTTTTACATGAGATGTGACCCTTCAATACTGCAAGTAAATGGTTACTTTATTTGATGGAAATTTCGGGGATAGAGTCATTGCTTCGAGCTACTCACACTTACTTTAACAGTCCTGCGAACTCACCCATTCTTACCCTCTGCGACTACATCTTGTGGTTCATATTGAAGGAAACAGTTTTCGGAAATCCTGTACTACTGGATGAGCTTGAAGAGTTGATTTGTGAGACATATGTACACTTTTCCATTGACCCACAGCGGAGGGTTTCAGTAAATTTAATTTTTTGTATGCGCCATCTCTGTGCTGCGAAAAATACACATTTTTTATAAATTTTGTTGCGTTTTCTACGATTGCCTGAAAAGAACATTTTATAGCTACCTTCTAGGAGTACGTACTGCGATGGCAGATAAGAGAGCTACTTGTTGGCAACATTTGTAGCTAATTTTGAATCTTCTACATCAGACGAATTCAAAAAAAACTTACAACTGGTTTCATTACTCAATCAAATGCAATTATTATTCTAGCATGCCAATCTCCATCCTTCTAACTTGTTGCGCTTTCGAGTTATCGTGTTCATAGAATGACAGAACTCTAAAAATAGATTTTTGGACTCTGGGAAGTCTAAGGTTGGACATTAACGAACACTTCTCTCAACGCAAATTAGCCTACTCCACGGCAAAACCGCCCGTCAGTGTCAAAAACCGATAAGAAATGGAGCGGGTTGGTCGACATTTTGAATTTCCTACCAGTCTGAATATCCATCCGCTCCATTTGAACTGCCAAAAATGCTGAAATGCGAGCGATGCAGATTCGTGGGAGGCTCTCTCCCTTCAGAGGAAACCTTTGCAGATAGAGGTTTGAGATCTGAAGGCGGATTTTATTCACGAAGAGGGGCTGTGCATGACCTTCCTAAATAAACTGGCCGAAAAATGGAATGTTGTGGAGTACCACCACGCCATTTGCATTAAGTGGAGAGATCGTGAATGATTTGTTTAAAACATTTATAGTTATTCAAATCTCGAGGTTGAATTCTTTGACGATTACAACACTCTGTCTATGTGTATACTTCGTATACGAGAAAGTAAAAGCATTCCAAATTTTTTATGCGAGGAGTAATTACAACATCGCATGTCAGAAAACCTCAAGAAATGCATAAAGAACACAAAGAAATGCAATATTAATCCAAGATTATAACGTTTTCCCTCTGGGGAACATTTAGTAAAAATTGAATTCTAAACTATAGTTTTATAGGCATTTTTTCTGTCTTGATGACAATTTTTTCATATCAGTAAAACAAACAGATTTCGGCGCCATTTTCAAACCTAATATTCGAAAGTGACTTATATGTTCAATCCGAATTAGGATTTGAAAAGCTATAACCGAATCAGTAGTTTGGAGAGGGGAACAATCGTCGACAAATCGGAAAGCATACAGCGTGTACAAAATGGGTGCTGTTGTATAGATGCTCATTGCTAGCTGTAAGAAAGGAGCCCAAGACAACATATTTATAAAGACGATGTAATGATGTATTTGGCAAAAAACGTTATCTAGTTTAAGGCAAAAATCTTTTGCACCAAAGAGGTTTTCAAATACAGTATGTTTTCATTTTCATAATGATGTCTGTATATCAGTTAAGCGAAAATTGTGGATAGTACCATTTTGTGTTTTAACGCCTCAAGCAAAATTGAAAACATTTTAAAAAAATCGACAACGTGCTCTCAGCATTTTTATTTTATTCTTCCTCTGAAGAATCTAACTTGAAATAAATATGTTTCTATCTATAAGTAATGCAACTAAACATTCTAAACAGGCATCACTATAAGGGTCGTCACCAAAAAGAATCCAGGTTTAGCTATCCATGTGGTAGATTCTAGATGTTACTTCACGATTTCCTAATTCCGATGCTTTCCACTAGGCACTTCTGAAACTATTTTCCGAAAATAGAACGATTTTAATATTATTTAAAAAAAATATTTTTAATGACCAGATTCCATTTTGTTCATGTCTTTTTTTTATATATTTCTTACTAGCTGTTACCCGCGACTTCGAGCGCAAAGAATTTTAATTATTATTTTTTTTAATTCACGAATGCAAATGTTTTGTTGCATTTTGAAAGGGGAAGGTAAACTTTCTGACGGTTGATAATACTTAATTGGACGGCTGACAGGAGTGTACTGTACATGTATGCTGATATAGTTATGTAAATTGTTTATCTATGCTAATACACTTTTGTATAACATGTTATTTGCACGGATGTAGAGGTTGTGTGGGCTGGACACATGTGAACGTGCCACATATAATGAGAAAAAATAATGTCCATGAGAAAAAAATATTGTTTTTCCAAATGTACACCTGCCACTTTCAGTATCTGGCTCTGGGCCTGGCAAATGCTATTTTTAAAGGGATTTGTTACCTTTTGAACTGAGATGATAAATCCTTCGGTACTATCGGGAGGCGTGGAATTAAAACACTCTCTCTTCTCCTTATAGCAGTCATAACAGTAGCTTTCATGACGTTTGGACCTAGGTGTGTAATTTGCAACCGTGTGCCATTGCTCAGTCTCGGTATATCGAGGTTACGTTTTAGTAGTACTGGAACACCGACGTTCAATCTCGGCTTGTCGGAAGGTGCCCCTGAGAATTCTAAGATGTTGATGAGCTCTACAGGATATGATGTTCCTTGTTAATGACCATTACCGTATCTAAAGATGGATATTCTGTAATACCTCACTGTGAAAATAAAACAAAACATCGAGAGAATAATTCACTAACGTCATTGGATCACTGTGTAACCGTATTAAAAGCTGTAAATTCTACGACAACTGGAAAACGGAAGTGCAAAGTTTTCTCTGTTGTTATGGTCAAACAAAGCAATATTTTTTAATATTATCTTTAACACTGGCAAAAGCTCGCGCGCTAAACAGTAATTTGGCTTGAATTTATTTCCATAAGAATAAAAAGTATTGTTAGAAATTGCGTTAAAAATATTTTTTAAACCTTTAAAACAATCAGAAAAAACACTTCATCGCAAAGGAATTACCATCTTTAGAAAGATAATTTTCTGCTCTTTAATTTGTCATAAAAATAAATGTTGTCTAATAAATATTTAAGAAGTTATTGGCAAAAAACGTCTAAGCATTAGTCTTAAAAGAGGCTAATTTTCGTTATTTAATTAAATACCTTAAGAACTAATTAACTCTAAACGCGAAAAATAGCAATTTTGACATTGAAATATGCTCTAGAATGTCGTGTGTAAATTTCATGTCGATACCGTTCACCGTTTAGGAAGAGTTCTTGTGACCTACCGACCGACAGACAGATAGATACATGTAATTTCTGCCTTATTTTAAGGATATTTATAAACATAAGCAAAGCTTTCAGAAATAAAGGTAAATTAGTTCAAAGTATAACCATTTCCTAGCAACTGAGTAGCTGTAAATTTGCATTATTTTAAAATCGTCTGCACGTAAAGCTTTAAAACAATTTTTAAAAAATTGAAGGAAAAATGACACAGAAATAAAAATGGTATTTTATAAAGCCAAAATTTTGAACTTTAAGCTGGATTTTTATCGGATAATTTGTTCCGAAATTACAGAGGAAAAAAGGATCACGTGATAGTTGATTTTAAAAATTATTTATTCCACATGTTTTCGCATTCCTGAAGGATCACTTGACAGTTGATTGAAAAATAAAATAATCTTCATCGAGAATCGCTGGGTCAATGGGCTTTGTTAATTATTCAATTGTTGTCTGTAGTCAAAAGTCTGTAGTTTTGTTACGCAGTCACGACCAAAGACCCTGAGGTATTTCCTTCGAATTTCGTACGAATATTCCCTGAAGTCATTAAAAACCGCGTATTGGATACGTAACTTTATTTTTTGAATCCGTTTCACGAAGCTGGCCGTTTTAATGCTTTCAATACTGAGCACATCGATGGCGTGTATAGCAGAAATAAAGTATTAGAGTCAGTTTTGCAATGGAGATTTTTCAATATTATCTAAATTACATTTAATTGTAATTTAGATAACACTATTAAAAGCATAGATTTTATTGTCATTTTGTGAATACTGTTAAAAGAAGATGCTTGTGTAAATAATTCTTGTTTGAAAATATGTTTGAATCGTTAATGTCTGTGACAAACAACAGATATAAGTGGGGTTATTTTCATAGCGGGGATTATTATTCACAAAATAACTGTAATCATAGTCGCCAGTATGTGCACAAATACAGGGAACAGAAGAATGAAACCAGCGACTTGTTTATTTTGAAAGACGAGAAAATCTGATGCAGATGTTTAAAAATTACTAAAAAATGTCACTGACAGTTGGAGGTGCATAGTGTATTTGCGTGCAAATTCCTTTAAAGAGAACACTGAAGCATCAAGCAAGTGTTCGTATTTCGACAAAGAATTATTCGTTAATGTAAGATAGGACCCTGCCATACTGCAAGTAAATTGTTTTTACTTTATTTGACGAATACTTCGACTATAGAATCATTGCTTCGAGCTACTCACACTTAATTTAACAGTCCTGCGTACTCACCCGATATCACCCCCTGAGACTAGTCCTGTTGTTGTTGTTGTTGTTGTTACTAATCCCTCTCTGTCTAGCGGCAGCTAGACACCATCCATGAGCCCACTCACCCTCAAGAAATCGAGAGCAAGCAAAGGATCCGTCTCGAAAGTCTCCCTAGATAGGCGAAGACAAGAGAGGATGTGCTCTGGGGACGCACTCGCTACTCCACACTTTGCGCAGACCGGAAAAACTTTGTTACCGTGGCTGAAGGAGCAACTCCTCAGGTGACCGCTGACAAATCTGGACAGCGCCGTCTGGAAACTAGTCCTTGTGGGGAGCATTGAAGGATACGGTTTTCTGGATCAATCCTGCATCACTGGATGATCTTGGAAAGTTGATCTCAGACGCATATATGCTATTTACCGTTGATCCACCACAAAAGGTTGTCTGAAAATTTAATTCTTGGTACGCGCCATCTCTGTACTGCGAGAAATGAACATTTCGTATAGATAGTGATGCAGTAGCAACGATGACCTTTCGAAGGCCAATTTATAGCTATCTTTGAGGAGTCCTTACTGCTATTTCATACTATAGCGCTACCGTTTCGCAACATTTGTAACTAATTTTGAAATTTCTGCAATTTGCAAAAATGCATTTAAAATTTTCACAGTACAAAATAGCAACACGCATGTAAATCAAAGCAAACACTAAACCAACTTGTGGTGCTCTACCCTCTAGTTTCTCTTATATTTACACTTTACGGCGCGTTGTGTCTTGAGCTTCGTATTAGAGCAGATGTTCGAAATCTGTGGTACGTGTACCCCTGGGTACGCGAAGGACTATTTGGGGTAAGCGAAATAAAAGTTGGTAATGGCGGAAAGAAGAAAACATAAGGAATTTTTAAAAAGTTACAGAGAATCTTGCTTTTTCACGTTAATACTTGTTGTTTAATAACTATACCACTTTAATTGTTAATTATCACCGGAGTGTAATTTTTAGCTATCCTTATAAGTGAGTGTGAAATTATTTCAATACTGATTTCATTTATTTTGGCTTTGAACTAATACTTTTTGTACAAATGCAATAAAATATAAAATAAAAAATATCCAGCAAATGTCCTTAATTCGAGTCATTCGATTGTTGAGCTAATCTAAGCCCTTAACATCATCGATTAAATCTTCTTTGCATAGACGGATGGTTGAGGGGAAAGGGGTTGAATATGGCATTACGGGGTACGCGAAAACAAAAGGACGCAAGGGTATAAATGTTTGGAACCCCTGTACTAGAGGGAAGATAATCAAGTGTGTTATTTTGGTCTCTTTCTTTTTACCGATCGGATGCACAACTTTAAAACAGATTTTTAATTCTAGAGATAAAGCAGTTGACAAAATTTCTGCTACCTAGCTTGCCATGCTTTTGAGTATCACGTTCATCCACACAATTCCATTGAAAATTGCAATGCATCCCCAAAAAGGTAATTTCTTTTGTCTAAAAAAATCATTAGACATTTTTAATCTTGATAAGATATTTATATTTTTTGTTCTTCATGCGAACCCTTCTCACCTGGTGGTTGAAATTTGAAATATTTTTATTGCAGATTTCATTTCCCATGGTCTTTATAACGTATATACCAAATTTCATCAACATTCGCCAATCACAGCGGACTCTAAGTAGGTCTAAATTGGGTAACTTTAATTAAAACCTCTCTGAAAATCAAGTTTTGTAGTAATTTAGAAATCCTGTTGTATATACTAAAACACATAATCTTATTCGTTTAATATAAAATTTAAGAATATTTACAGTGCTTTAAAATTATTGTAAACCGAGACTTAAATTAAATCTTTAGAAACAAACCAATTTATAAATAATCTTTCGTTTTAGTAAATTAAATGTTAATAATTTAACTAGCTGCATGGCCCGGCGTCGCACGGGCAATCTTGAATATTGAGATATCCCGGGAGGAGAGAAGTGAGATCACGTGAGGCCTTGGGATCCATATTTTCATATGCACGGCTCCATTTTTTTTCAACAAATATTGCCACTTACTTTCCCCAGCAAATGTAAATATTCTTTCAAATCTAGTCTTTTTATTACTAATTTTCATATGCCCGCCTCCGGTTTATTTCTTTTACACATATTGTCGCTAACGTAAACGTTACGTTCCCCCCAAAACGTAAAAAATCCATTGAATCCTATATTGTTTAATTAAAAAATCCAATATAGTTAATAACCCAGCATTTGTCGGAATCCACATTTTTTCATATGCCCGCCTCTGTTTTTTCCCTACAAATATTGTCACTAAGCTTCCCCAACAGACGTAAATCTGTTTTGAATCCTCTCTTGTTGGATTAAAACTTTCAGTTCTAGCCTTTTCACTACCTTAAAGCAGTCTGGTTTGAATAAAAACGCGAGAATTCTTATGCTTATAAATTAAAACAGATTAGCATGATATTTGTTTTGCAAAAGAAAAAAATAAAACGAATAATAATAAGAAAAAAACAGATAAAAATGAATAAATATTTCCCCCCCAACAAACGTGAATGTTGCGAAACACCGTCCGACAAAAAAAAAGAAAGAAAAATGCAGGAAAACGATTTTTTCCGATTGTTAATAAATCCAAACACAGAAGATCGCTCAAAAGGAAATACCAACTTCCGTTAAATAAATAAAAAAAATGCAACACCGGATGCGAAAACAAATAATAGGGGAAAAAAAGAATTCGTCATGAATGAATTCACCATTCTGCCAATAGATGGAAGCACGTCAATTCATTCATTTTGGCGTTTTTAATTAATATCTTTTTAACTAATTGTAATTTCGGAATTTAACTGGCCAAAATGGATTCCTTGGATTATTCCCAGTTTTTTGGTACTTTCCGCGTGCTTCTCCGTTCAGCGGTTCGTGAGAAGATAGCCGGACATACATACATACGTTTGTTTACCTTCGAATTTTAATAGGACAGATTTTTGTAGTGCAAATGCTGTGAATTTTAAAATGCTTATAGTATAGAATTTAAATGCTATTTTGCACGTTATTCAATATTCTTTAGGAATTTTTTTTGTCCTTATTTCTCACAGAATTTCTGCAAAGTGATTTCGTTGACTCGGAAATCAATATATTCCAAACTATATGTTTTTACTTCTTAGACTTTGAATTATAGAATGCTACACATTCCTGTTATTTCATTGTGCCCTTCATCCCAGAAATGGAAGAAATTTACTTCAGCCTTTTGCAGATGACACTAATATTCTTTGCACCAATCAACGTTTAATTGTAATCACTTAGAAACTAACTGAGCATCTCCAAACACTTGCAAAATTGCTAATGCAATGGAAAATCCAAATTAACATCAGGCAATATCAAACAGACTGTGTCTCATAGAAAAGAACTCTTCCAGCTCCACCCAAGCTTTTCACAAAAATTATTCCCTGTAAAATTGATACAGTGGCGTAACTCTGGATCGAAAACTCAAATTCCAAAATCACATCCGAAATCAGCGGGAGTGGTCTCCCCAAAACTTTCGCGTATCCGTCCTAACACAGGTGGGGGAAATGTATAGAGCTGCTGTAACATGGACAAGTCCCTAGAAAAGGGGGGAACGCGCGAATCGTTCGCGCCTTTCTTTTGTGTTCATCAAATTCCTTTGGATTCATCAAAATCTGGAGTTTCGAATACAATACTTTCTCTTTGAATACTGCATATACGAGAAAGTAAGGTCAAGATACACTTCAAAGGTGCTAAATCCAAATCATTACTCATTATTAGATCTGACTCCAAGCTCTCACAAAACAGTAAACTTTAGATTTAAAAAAACTATGCTACGTCCTCTTATTAGTTACGATTCTTTTATTTGGGCCACTGTATCTAAGAACTATGGAAATGAATTAAAAGTCCTAAGAAACAAAACTTCCCGCCAAATAAGTAGCATGTTGTCCATGTGTAAGAAACAAGGATGTCCAGAAAGTTCTACAACTAACTTCCATCGAATGGTGATGTAATAGAATTAAATCCAAAATTCCATTATATAATGCCTAACTCTCCATTCGTCTTTACTTTCTCTTAATTTTTTTTCGAATTTTATGTTATATAACAGTAACTAATATTATGTCATTATAATAAGACACTTCCGATTTTACTCTCTAACTGATTTTCTAATATCACATACAGAAAGGCTCGGAGGTTAAGAGCTCTGAGCTCAAGCACTACGATATCCAACACAACCATTGCTTTATACAATACTTTATTTTACGACACCAGCTCCAAAATAAAACTTCAAGCTTTATTTAAAACAAAACATCAACAATTACAATCTTAGACTATGATGCATATTAAAAATTATTAATACAGAAATTTTTCAATAGAAAAAGTGGTAAACTTTTTAAAGCATTTTTACGTATTATATATTTAACATGCCTTGAAATGCTATTTAATGGGTGCTTTCATGAACAGTCAATTTCGGAAAATATTTAGAGCAGAATGTATCGCTATTCGAAAACGGAAATTCAACAAACTTCATTCATACTTTCACGCATATATTCTCCATTAAACAGCACACTGATATGCTAGTCTCAGAGGTTCCTTCCGAGAAAAACAAGTACCACTTGGTCGCACAGCAGCTAATTATATATCATATCAGTAGATTAGAATTTATATTTAGTTATTATTACAGTATATTAAGATAGAGTCGAGGGAAAAAATCCTGTTCATATAGGTTTATTCTGCCAACGTACTATAATGAAAACATTCTGAAAGTCATCTTAAAGGCAATAAAGACGTCTACTAAATTATTATTCCCGTCTAAAAATTCCATAAGAGATTTTCTACATATGTAAAGCAGTAGCAACATTAAGATTTCCATATGGCAACATCCTTATTGATTTCATGAATAGAATTCTTCATGAAAAAAATTATCCTGTATTCAGATTTTGGCTAAATTAGTTATTGAAAAATATTTTGTGTTTTAGACATGAAAATTTAATCTTCGATAGTTAACCAGATTTTACCAGTGATTTTCTGGAGGTCGGTATTAGTATTTTCATCAATGTGACATTTTAAAACATACTTAAAACTACGATCTACATGTTGCGGTGTATTACTACATGATGTACCAAAAACATTAATATATTAAAATGTTTTCCCGTTCTGCTAAGATATATTCATGAGAGTTTTTAATTAAAATTTAATTAAAAGTAAATTTTTATCTAAACTGCAATTGAGCTGTAATTTCCAGTATGCTCAAAGCAGTAAAATTTAAAACAATATAAAATATTTAATTTATTCATTTGACGAAATGTTATTAATTAAGTTAAGATTAATAGCTTGCGAAGAGAAAAGATAAAATTAACAATTTTATTTTTTTCATGTTGTAGTTTGTTTCGGCATTTCTTTATTAGTGCATAATACTTCTCTTATCATGGCTTAATTTTCTCTTATCCATGTGCTTAATGAAATGCTACAGAACTTTATTTTCTAAGAATTTATATAAAATGATTTAACATTTCATTAACCGTTAAAATGAAACCA
The DNA here is from genome assembly GCA_013235015.1 of Araneus ventricosus. NCBI lineage: Eukaryota > Metazoa > Arthropoda > Arachnida > Araneae > Araneidae > Araneus > Araneus ventricosus. Next base: position 164,689 of record BGPR01001669.1, on the reverse strand, counting down.
GTTTTCATAACTGTTTTAGTAGCAAATTATTACTCAATAGATATTCCTTATAATTATAACGAATCTTATAATACGAAGCCACAGATTAAGTATATTTCCTACTACAAACAGGGAACACAAGTCAAAGAAAGTATCCCACTCCCAAAAAAACCCGTTTCTCGAATTTACCATTCCAAAATAGTAACATAAACTTATCTCAGACTTAATTCTTCGTATTAATTTTGTTTATTGTTATTTATAAACGTTAGCCGTTTACTATATATTGTTACAAAAATCGTCTGGTGGGTGTACGTGAATGCAGTCGAACAAACATGATAGTAAAAACAGTAAATTACTCTTTATTTCACAAATAGTCCGGACAAGCAAAACGCAGTACAGATAACAAAATTAAGGTGCACTATTATAAATTAATAACTCAAACATTCAGGAGATCATAACAAAATTTCCCTTAAGTTACAGCACTTTTATTAGCGCTAGATATGAATTTACCAGCTTCACTGCTGGCCAAACTCCAAGTTATTTCCTCTTGATTTCAAAGCTTGCATTTTATACTTTTTCCAACAGAAAGTGACGTCAAATAGTAATATCTTGAAGGTTCTGGATATTTCCGCTCCTAGTAGAGATGAAACCACAATTCATGAATTTTCTAGAAGTTTCGTTTAGTCTCCAAGGTCGGACTTCTTTGGCTTGGCTCCGGAAAAATCTCTGTAAATGCCTCAACAGACTACCCTCTTTTCTCAAATGATCGAGAACGATTTCAATTGCTTAGGTTCTTCGCTCCTGTGATCTTGAGTGAGAGGGTGGAAAGACCTTCTTTACGATCTGCCAACCCCAGAAAGAAATGGTGACTATTGGTATTTAGATTTGTCTTATAGGCGATCGCTCATAGCTTTTTAAAGCGTTTGTTTTGTCGCTTTTTTTATTTCCGCATATCTTGAATTTTATTATTTTGTGCTTCGTTTTGCAACGTATATTGTTTATTGACATTTTGTTTGTTTTAAAGACTTTAATGTGCATGTATACAACTTTTAAAATCCTATCGTGTCTCTAAATGTGTTTATGATTGTGTATTCAACTCTAAAATTATTTATGCGTTTGCAATATTTTTTTTATGTTTTAGTATTTCAAACTTTTAACTATGTTTTTAATATTTTAATGACGACTGTATACAACTTTCAATTTTTATATTCGTTCTTTTAATATATTTAAGATTCATTGATTACAGTTTTTGTCCCTTGTGTTCTATGTTTGTTGTACATTTTGTGTCTGCTCTCTGTAACTCAGGTTTTCTCTGTAGTGTGATTTTCTTATGAATAAATCTATATATGTAAAAGAGCAATTTTTACTAGTATGTATATTTGTTTTTTTTTTGTTCTTTATACATGCCCAGACCGTTTTACTTACAGGGACCAAATTGTGATGGACTATAACAAATGGAAGCTAACGCCGTAATTCTTTTTGAAATTCGAATTATTTTTTCATTTTTTTTTTACTTTTAAGTTAAAAATTCGCGCAGTGTTTTCCTTTTTTCTTCATTTTTATACAAATACGCACAAGAAAAAAATTTATATTTCCGATGTCTAATTTAGCAGCTCTTGCTTTTTTTATTCATTTGTAAGCCATATTTTTCCCACTGTTTTTCAAATACAGGCAAAAAGGAAATATATGATCTTGCTGTTTAATTCATAAGTTTTTTTGCATTTTTATTCGTTTATGCTTTCAATTTTATTCTTTTCTTTTGGAAAACAAAATATTATGCAACCATGTTTAATTTATAAACATCGGAAGTATAACTGTCCGTTGTAAAGTTGTATTACTTATTATACGGTTTATTGTTTAAAAGTTTAAAATAAATTTTCTTTTCCCAAACTTCTCGCGCTTTTATTCATACCATACTCTTTTAAGCTAATAAAAAGGATAAATTTGAAAATTTTAATTTAACAATATAGGATTCAAAGGAGATATCTGTAGAAAAATGAAATATATGTAGAAAAATAAACTAGAATAGGGCATATGAAAGATATGGATCCCGAGCAGCATTATTAGATAGTAAATAGTAAAGGTAGTAATGTAGTAGTAATGTTCATATGTGAAAATAGTAAATAACTATATCAATATATTTTATTATAGAGATGAAATAAAATTCAATTATGGAAATGACTTCTTTTTTATTAGATTTTCGAATTAGGATCCAGTAGCTTCAAAAATCCTTTTTCTTCTTTTCCATTCTGTTTTATTTTGTTCAATGTTTTTTTTTCCATTTAATACTTATCAATGTATAATGAGATGATCAGTAGGATAAGATATTGAGAAACAACTATCACAGCTTCGCAATGAGAAATGGTGATAAAAGATTTCGCTTTTAATCGTAAAAATACCGGCAGTAAAATACGATACTGGGAGGACAGAAGTACTTAAAAATAAGCTCATGTTCTTTCAATTATTCTAACTAAAAATTTGCAAAAGAAAAGAAATAACTGAAACTTTGTAAGCTACTTAGAAATGTACAAACTAAATTCAAAAATGAACACTCCAAATTTTATTACACAGCAAAACAGACTTCAGATAAAATTTAAGTAATTCTTATTTCTTACAATTAAGATTTTTTTCTGCAATCCGCAGTTATGGCAGACTCTTTCGTTCCGCAGACAATAGGATTAATTGACCTTCTGTTCACCGATTAATTCAGATTTGGCACTTTGCGGACTTTCCTTTTCATTGATGTTATCTTGTAAGTCGTAAACAATTGGTTAAGTTTTTCAGGAGCAACGAATTTGTCAAGTGCTTTTTAACCTCAGAATTAAAACTTAAAAGATTCCTTCCCACGATGAAAAAAATGTTTCCGGCGTCCGAAAGACGAAATCGGTTTTGATCGTCTGGGAAAAAAGAGGATAGTCTGCTAGGCTCTTAAGACTCTCTTTGTTGTCATGAGATTAGCATGTTCGGAACAACTTCGTGACATTGCACCTCTCTTCAAAGACTGCACGTCTCGGCAGTTTCAATACATTAAACTATGATCAGCAGCAAGATACGGAGTTAGCCGGCTAAATATGGTGACCTCTATAGACAACATCGTTCAGTTTCTTGATAATTGTATAAGGTCATTCCCAATTCTGTTGGAGATTCATGCTCAGACATCGCCGTCGCTTCGGTTTACACATATAGACTTGGCCACACTCCTTAGAATGTTGGTCTGTTTCTCTGAAGTCGTAAGAAGTCTTCATAAATTCTCTGGCCAGTTTAATTCGCTCTTTGACAAACGCATGTACGCTTTCCAGGCGTGCCTCTTAATTATCTAGGTATTCATTCGACGAGGAAGGCGCATCACTCGGTCGTCAAAAGAGGATATCACAGGGCAATCGCAGTGTGCTACCAAAAAGCAAAAATTCTATTTCTTTTATAAGATTAGCAATATGATTTGACTGTGAGGCAAACAACTATACAACTTCCTATACAACAACTATACCTCTAGACCATATGTTTGGCGCAGCATAATCAAAAATGGTTTTTGCGCCAGTAAACTCCACCAAACCAAACCAAACCAAATCCTAAAAATAATTTACTACTTCAGATAGGAGTAGTAATTCTAAATCTTGCATGATTATTTCACAAGTTGTCTTTAAAAAGTGATATTACTATTTATCGAATGTTTCTAAAGGAATTGGTTTGATTGAATATAAAAAATAAATTAAATAAAAACAACAAAGAAAAAAATTCATTTATCAGAAAATACAATTTTAACCGAAATGATAAAATTAATGAAGGAAGAATGCTCATGTATATATTTTATTTTTAATCTTTACTTCTTATATATTACTATTCATATAGAAATATCTAAATGAATGCTACCTATAGATGGCGCTGCGTGTACCTTTTAAGTATATGCAGTCCGAGAGTACACTGAGTTGCTGTAGCGTACTTCGGCGCAATGTTTTATTTACTTGTGCAATTAGGCACAGCTCTATGTAGATAGGTGTGTGGTATTTTCAATAAGCGCACAGGACTACTGTTTTCTTCCTTATTTTTGACATTCACAACACACCACACACACAATAGACGATCAACTTAGAACATATAGTAGTAGAATGTAAGCATATCTAGTAATTAGCCGCTAACAAAGAGCGAGATGCGCCTAATTGCACAACTAAACAAAACGTTGCGCCGAAGTAAGCTACAGCAACTCAATTTACTCTCGGACTGCATATACTTAAAAGGTAGACGCAGCGCCATCCATATGCAGCATTCATTTAGATATTTAGTATATGAATCTATACTTATGAAAAGCAATATGTGTGTGTGTGTGTGTGTGTGCGCGAGTCCAGATGAATCTATCGCACTTACAGCTATGAAATTTCTCACACTGGTGACTCAATGCACCTCGGAGCAGGAATTTTAAAATTTAATCTAGAAAATATTTTATTTATTGTTTTTTGCAGTTTTTTGTCATTTTTGGCTCGTTTACGGCTGTAGTATCTTGTCTAATTATCACTGAAAAACAATCAATGCACTATCGGATAGAACAGACAATTTTCGTTGCAATGAAGTTCCTTTTGAGCTTCAAACTTAATATACTGAATTTTGAGAAATTTTTAAAAAATAGTCATTTTTGACACCGAAATTTTCTTTTTCTTTTTAAATTTGCTGCATCTGACGTTCTAATAACAATAATATTTTAAATTTTTTTTCATCTTGTAACTGCAACGGTTCTGTCGGATTTAAAACAAAAACGGTTAAAATAGCTTCTTCCGTTTTTTAAATTAATTTTTTTTATGGTCCTTTAAAAGATACTTTTCTCTGTCGAGCTTATTCCCACGGAAGTTCCTCCGGAGCCTTCGCAACATGCATTGTTGCAATTTCATTGGCTGACAATGCGGAGCGCTGGATACGCCATAATGTTCAAATGAATGACTTCGATTATTATTTTCGGCAATGTCTTATGTCTCGCACATTTTATTTGCTGTATAATAATCATTTTCACGTTGCAATTTTTTAATATTGTTTCGGGTTAATGTACTCTGTATTGTTTTTCTATACCTGAAATCTCATTATCGCAAAGAAAAATAAGCAGGAAATTCAATAATGTGTATCTTTTGTATAGTTTTGTCTAAGAGAAAACTTCTATTCCCTCCAAACAGGTTTCTAAATTTTTCCAAAGTAGGAGCCAAAGGGTTAAATATCACAAACTGTTATTAACTGACTGTAATTATTATGAATCACCCCACTTAGACCTAAGGCTTTACTTTTATATGTCTTTAGTAGTAATAAAACAATATAAAAAATGAAAAAAACCATCTGTATAAGCTTCGAAGAGGCGCTCAGGATAACAGGCTGCTGGTGAGTTCACAAGCGGAAAACCTCATTCAATCTGGCTTGTGACGAGAGGTCCTTTGCATAGTCCGTAGAGCAAGGGGTGGTATCCGGGACAGGCTCTCCGCCACCCCCGTTGTGGATTCCGTTCGCTGGTTGCTTTCTTCATCCTTGGCTGGGATGCTCCTCTGTTCTCCTCAATATCCTTTGGAAGTCACTAAGCTTCAGTTAGTCGTCTCTAATGCTGGGGCTCCCAGTTCGAACCTCTGTATATTAGTTCGATGGCAAATGTCGGCATTCTTTCTCCCACTCCAAATATTAACGAAATGTTCAGTGACCTATCACGGTTAAACCATCTGGCGAGAATATTGGTACACAATAGCTAAGTCTGCTCGATTTTCAGGATTTTCCAACAATCCACAACATCACATGATCAACGCATTTTGAGGAAATATTTCGTTCCATAAAATTTTAGAAGTTATTATATCATGAGCTACGAACACTCTATGCAGGAATTGCAGTCATTGGAGTGATCATGCGGATCACCATACAGATGACGCCAAAAGCCATTTTTTGGTAAAATAACAAGACATGTCTATAATTTTTAGAAAGCGACCAAGATCTGACGCTAAGCTCCAAGTCCAGTCATTGCATCACCAGCAAAACGACGTCTAATTATTTAAAACTGTTACCAGTCGCAATTTGAGAGTGACCTTAAACCCTCTACCACTCCTAATAAGAGAGAAAGTGACCCCTAACCCTGTTTTCACGCAAGTAGGCACTTGTGGAATCGACAATTTTTGAACCTGAATGAAAATATATCTCGCACGCTTATTTTAAAGGGAAAAAAATTCTCTGGACTTCGTGATTAAGCAATATAATAATTTAGCACAACAATATAAAAATATAATTTTATACTAATATTAAGGCACTTCCGATTTTACCCTGTAATTGAATTTATGACGCCACATCTCTGCCAGCAATAGCAATGTCCGAATGTAAACATTCAAAAGTTGAACCACTATGTCTTAGACTGCATTTGTAATTACCAGCCTGAATATATATATCCTGGCCTTAAATAAATCAGTCAGTTGCTAGATAAGTTTATGCTGTATCTAAATGAATAAAATTTTATATAGAAAATATTTTAATAAAAATTGTGGTAAAATCTTTTACGTGTGTCTACTTATATGTTTACCATTCTTAGAAATGCCATTTGAAGAGCGCTTTCTTAAATTGACAATTTCGGTGTATATTTCAAGCCGCACGTATCGCTAGTCGTAAACGAAAATTCAAAAATTCTCATTCTTTCATTCACTTCATATATTTTCCACTAAAAAGAACTATTACACGCTAGTCTCAGAAGTTCCATCCGCAAGAAAAAACGGCGCCACCTGGTGGCACTGCAGCTAATTGTATAATATATAAATAGATTAGAATTTATATTAAGTTAGTTATTATTATAATAATATTAAGATATAACGGGGGAAAAAGTGTCTATATATTATTATTCTGCCAGCGTTCATCATATACTGAATTTATAAAAGTCATCGTAAAGGCAATAAAAACGTCTACTTTTTTTCCGTCTAAAAATTTCACAAGGTACTGTCTCCATATGTGAAGTTGTACTATCTTCAAAATTTCCATATGGCAACAAGCCTTCTCTTTCTATTAATAGAATCTTCAGTAAAAATCTAACCTGTTTTTAAATTTTGCTTAACCTAGTTATCGAGAGATATTTCGAATTTTATGTTTTCGACATGAAAATGCCGTGTCGATTGTTAAACAGATTTTCCAGCTATTCTCAGGTCATGGATAGTAGTATTTTCATTATGACATTTTAAATGCATTTTTAACCTATTATTAGACATGTTGCAGTAGTATGTTACATAAGAAAAATCTAATGAAATTTTCTAGAAAAAAATTTAAAACTGTGCTGCTAAGATATATTCATGAAGGCTGTAAAATTTTTTTAAATAAACTGAACTTCAGCTAGAATTGCTAGTATGCTCAAGGAACTAAAATTTAAAACAAAATAAAATATTTCATTTATTGTTTTAACGAAATGTGAACATGAATAATAAGATTCATAGCTTGCTGAGAGACAGATAAAAATTACAATTTCTTTCTTTTGCACTTAGTTTCTGACTTTCTTTATTAGTGCATAATATTTCTGTTATTATTGTTTAATATTTTCTTATGAAACGCTTAAAGAAACGCTGCACACAATTTTTTAAAGAATTTATATAAAGTGATATATCGTTTCATTAACCGTTAAAATGTAAATCAGCTTTCATCCTTGCTTTGATGGCAAATTAGTATTTAATAGATATCCGTTGTAAATACGACGTATCTCATAATACGAAGGCACAGCAGTAGAACATTTTGTTGTTTACTACGAACGCGGCACGTAATCACACAAATTATTATTATAACTTTTTTTGCAAAAAAATCTTTGATATTGTCACCTCAAAATAGTGGAATACATTTATCGAAAATTAATTCTTCATAGGTTTGAAAGCCAATCCATTTAATTTTTACTACTAGATCTAAAAAGAGTAGACCTCGCATTTCAAAATAATTCAAAATCTGTTCTCCGTCGAATCTTTAAACTTTTAGACATTTTTTGAAATCGATTTTTTTTACATAAGTTTCCATTTTTATCAGTATTCATAAAATTGTTATTAAATGCCTGATTTTTTAGAGTATTAAGAAATTCACCGCTAATTGATCTGATATTTCGAAATTATTCAAGTGTGTTAATGGTGATAAACTTGTCATTGACTCTCCAAACATTATAATTATTAAAACGAACGAAATTAAGAAACGGGATCCAAAAATAAAAAAAAAAAACTTACACGTATAATCTTTTTTTATGACTTAAAGGAATATTTATATTAAATTCCAAGAAAATTGGATAATGCGTTTGGCCGTGACTGCGTGACAAAAAAATTATGGACCAACAGAGAAAATGCCGAACAGTCGAGTTGAAACAGGAACTAGCTTCGCTTCTTCAATTATTTAGATTTGTCTTCGCATTAATTTTAGTGATTTTAAATAATTATTTATCTATTATATATTTTAATTCTTCAGATATCAGTATAAATTTCATATCTTGCACGATTCTTCTACATGCTGTCTTTCAAATGTAATCAACTATAAAACTAAAAGTTTTATTGGAACTTCTTTGATTGAGTATTAAAAATTGAAAGAGAACGACAAGTAATAAAAGCTATTTATCAACTGAATACAGTGTCAACTCGAATAATAAAATTTATGAAAAAAGAAAAAATTATGAAACATCTGTGCATAATTTAACAAGAAAGATAGCCTTATACTTAAAAATATCAAGAATGGATAACAGGTTAATTTTTTCCGCACTTTATTAGAAAGCTCAAATTGAATTCAGAAACGCATACGAAAACATTTTTAATTATAAAAAAGAGATTAAAAAATAACGATGGTCCATTCAAATTGAATTGTTCCATTTTCACGAAAAAGATAACCACAAATATATGAAACTCAACTGTAATTTCTTTGGCATTTTTGTCTTCTCGATAAGGGATTTTTTTAACTCTCTGAGCCCGGCTCGAGATTAAATTTGGTTGCCTCATAAGCCCGAGGTAATTTTTCGTTCACAGAAACAGAATGGAATCGTCCTTTCCTTCACCGCAGTGCCAGAAAGGGGGACGCCCGCTGCGCGCTCATTTGTCAAAAATGAAAGGGGAGCCATTGATGGTTATTTGCGGTTAGAACTATCAGTACTGGACGAAGTCTTGTGAGTGAAATGCTTTTCGGGCTGATGATAAGAATTCTACTCTATCAGTTTAGGAGGAATCTAGATTAGTTTATCTAAATGCTTTCAAAGAAGTTTCTGAATTATTTTTTACCCAGTCATTAAAATTTCCGTAGGTTCTCGCACGGTCTGTGCTGTAAAATTTGGCTTATTTTAAAAGGAAAGCGTATCCATAAACTTTGACCAGTTATTATTTATTTGTGCAATTGACAGATAATTCTGGTAAGAAGATCTTATCACTTATAGAGCGGACAAATAAACTAAAGACTATGAATAAAGCAACAAATCTGTCAGGGAAAAAGGTGGTTGCTTTTATCACTCTGAAATTTCTTTCAACTTCAGACATTTTACAAAGAAAAGTAATCTTTTATCTCGGGAGCTACTAGGAGAATTGTGAACACACAAGCAATGCTTTCTGAAACAGCCTTCTTCTATAATCCTGGCAATCAGTCTTTTTCGGCAAAAAACCGCTAATCATAAATATCTCAAACATACATCATCTTATTTATGCACAACTCTAAATGAGTGTTCACCAAGAATATGAGAGAATTACCCTCAAGACAAGTTTTTATAGATATCAATTTGAAAAAAAATGCGGTGTTTATGTTGAAAAAGTAAAGAAGAGAATGAATTATAAACAAAAAAAGTCGTAAATTTTTTTTCGAATATTGGTAGGCTATTCAGGTTTATTCAAGTATTCGCCTCCAACACCTTAATTAACGTTATATTGTTATTGAAATTAATTAACTTTACTTTTTAAAATATTTCATGAACAGAAACGCACTTAGAGCACATTAAAGAATCAAATAATTCGATTAATTCGAAAAAATATATTTTGAAAAATAATATCTTTAAATTACAAGCTTATTCTTAAATATGAAGAAAAGAAGGCAGTTGTTTTCGTTCTTACTTGTCTTGTAAAATGAGGTAAGCCATGCATTATACTAACTTTGTGACAAATTCACCTCGTTTGTGTATACGTGAGGCACAGTTAAATGTGGCGTTTGTGGCTAGCAAAACTCTAAACACCGTTGTTGAAAAAGTTTAAAATTTCATTATTAAAATTTATTATTTTTGTAACGAAATATATTGATAGTTTAATATTTAAAAATAAATCTCTAATTTTAAAATGCCGTGCGACAGTATAAAAGGTTAACGAATGTAACCTCTCTCTCCCCCTTTCCCCTGCGAATTTCCTCTTCTGAGAAGCTAATGAAGTAAAGATAACACAAAGAGAATCTCCGTGCAATTATGGAGTCTTTAAAAATATATCTTCTGTTTGCAGTTAAAACACAATTAAAACTAAAAACGCATTCCTGGTGAGGAAAATGTTTACTATCTATAGCTAAAATGTTCATTATTTTATTCAAATAGAGCGAAAAATCTTACTGAGACTAAGAGACACTCATGTGCATATCTGTTCCGAGTTCTCGTAAGAGACCCCGAGCGATACCAGACATCACATATGAAAATTTCCCGTTAATTAAAAGACGTCGGGCTGTAAGCACAGTCGATGCAAATTTGAACCCGTAAAATCCTCAAAAATTTTTACGTTTCGACCTCATTAAATCGCCACGTTGGGCAAACCCGCGCTAATTTCCGAGAGCTCATAACTTAATTCCATCTCCATTTTCATGCTAAATTTCTTTTTTCTTCATCTTTTTAGACCTTATTTGCCTTCTATTTTAGTCTATCCTAGTTGCAGCACTGTAACCTTAATGAAAATACGGATCCGAACACGGAAAACACCCTTCTTCCAAAATTCCACACCACACTAGCGTTTCGCAGTGTTTTCCGCTAAAATTTCTTACGCAACTTGTTCTCCTTTCTTTAATTAGCTCCCTCTTTTTTAATTCATCTGATTTTAAATCTCTTATTCGAATTTTTTTAACCGTTAATTTAATTAGAAGCCCATTCATTAACTAGATGTGGAGGTGCAATGGACGCTTTGCGTCCTCGCGGTACTCCGTAACGAAACTCAGTCCCCTTCCGTTGTGCATATCTGACAGCATATCAAATTATCAGTTGACAAGCCAAATTTAATATATTCTGATCAATTTCATAATTACTATATACTAAATTCAATATGGAACTTTCAGCAAAAAAATTAGAGCTCGCACAACATCAGGAAAGTTTTTAAAAAAATCAGATGTATCTCAAGCGGTTTCTAATTTTACAATCATTGAAACAATAATTGTTTTTTAAATTGAATTTAAATATGTCTAGAATTTAACTTTATTTCAAAATCTTATTCAGAAGTCTTGTTTGCAGTTTCTAACTTATGTTTTTCAGCAGTTGATTTTAACAGTAATTAATGGTCACCGTATTTCCGTAAAACGTACAAATCATGAAAAGTTGAGGAGAACAGTAATCGACAATTTTATGGAATCTAAATTATTTTCTTTGGTAAAATTTGCTTGTAGCAATACAATCAAAAACAATAAATGAGTAAATAAATAAATTTACTTCTCGAAAAAAAGATGGCCTGAAAGATTTCTGTTCCAAATAATGTGTGATAAAATAATTTAAAGAGAAGAAGAAAGAGTTTTCTTAATTTTTTTACTAAAATGAACATTTCCAATATCTTTTGCATAATGCAAGTTAATACACTGGTTACCCGAGTGTTCTGATTTAAATCTAATAAACAAAGAAATTCATAAATTATCTTTCGTTTTTGTAAATAATATGTTAAATCTTAAATTTTTGTAGTGCAAATAGTGTGATATTTAAAATGCTTATTATATGAAATTTAATTGTTGTCTCACACATTATTCGTTTTTCTTTAGGAATTTTTCCTGTTCTATCCTTCAAAAGATTTTTTTAGCTCGGGAATAATTATATTCCAAACCATGTCTAATTATTTCTTCGACTTTGAATTATTAAATGCAACCATTTTTTATATAAATCAACGATATCCCCAAAATTGAAGAAACTTATAAAAGCTTAGTCGCAGATGACACTGCCATTTTTTATACCATTCCACACCCAAATGTAATCTCAGAGAGAGTCACTGAACACCACCAAACAGGAGAAAAATTGCTAATCCAATGTAAAATCCAAATAAACATCAATAACTGTCAAGCAATATATTTCTCATGGGAAAAAGAAATCTCCCAGCTCCAAAGAAAGCTGCTCAGGTATATAATTTTTATTTTCCCAAGCCTGGTAAATGAAACAATATACCTTGGCGTACCTGAATAGACATCTCAAATTCACAAAACACGTCCAAAACTCAAGAGAAACTACAAAGGTGCTAAAGCAAAACTATTTTCCATTAACTGGATGAGACTCCTAGCTCTCGCAAACCACTTAGCTTCTAATTTACAAAACTAGGATACGTCCTCTTATTAGTTACTTTTCACCTATATGGGGCACTACAGCTAAGACTCTTAGTAAAGAATTAGAACTCCCGCAAAACATAACTGCGCGTCGAATATGAAACACGCCATCGTTTTAAAGAAACAAGGATATCCAGAAAGATATACAACAAAAATCATTCAGACTACTACAAAAACTCTTAAAGAATTTCTTCGAAAAACTAGACACAAACGTCAACTCAGCATTCCGAGAAATTGTAGAATACAATACCAATAATCCCAAGATAATGAGAATAATAGCAACTAACCCTATCAAGGGAAACTGCCGAAATACACTAACGTGACTCCTGAGCGAAACTGGCCTTGGTGGCCGAGGGGTGAGTTCTAGACTTTGGGTTTCGGAGGGTTCCAGGTTCGAAAGCCGATTCCACTGAAGATCCATCGTATATTAATCCCGTTGCGCGTTAATTCAGACGTAGGGGACCAATCGTCCCTCCTCTGTGGTGCTAAAGTTTGGAGAGGGGGTGCCGTCCTCTTCATCTAACCGATGTTCGTCCCATAATTGGACTCGTTTTGCTTCAAAACGGGACTTTAACTATATTAAACTAAACCTGAGCGAAACTGATGTCGATTACCCTTAAGTAAATCCAATATATTATCTCACTCTCCTTTCTTCTTTTTCATTCTCTAAATTTTTTTCTAATTGTATACAATTCACATTCTGATTTAATAATAATAATATGGCACTTCCTATTTTGTTCTGTAACTGATTTAGTAATGCCATTTTAGATGCGAAAGTTGAGAACCCTGAGCTCAAGCAATACGTTAACAAATAGCACAACCATTATGACAAATAATTTATTTGTAATTACCAGCTCGAATATATGAAATCAAGCTTTTAATAAAAGAGTACAAACAGATTACAAAAAAATATAATTTGGAGACAAAATAAAAATTTTATAAAGAAAATGTTTCTATAGAAACAGTGGTATATTCTTTTTCAGCATGTCAATACATATACTTAGCATACTTGGAAATGTCATTTCATGGACGCTTTCATAAATTGTCATTTTCAGTAATATTTCAAGCAGCATGTATCGCTATTCCAAAACAGAAATTCAACAATCTTCATCCATACATTCAGTTCACATATTCTCCTCTAAACAGTATGTAAAAAAATATACTTAGCATACTTAGAAATGAATTATTTAAATTTTTTTATCCAGTATGGTTTTCAAACACAGAATATTTCAATTTCATAACGATGTTAATGTCAGTTTTGCGAAAATTTTTGATTGGCCCATTCTTGTTATAAAAGCTTCAAGCAGAATTGAGAGCATTTTAAAAAATTGAGACTGTTCTCTAAGCATTCTTCTCTTACATTTCCTCTGAAGAATGTCACTTTAAAGAAATTTGTTTTTACCTATGAGTAATGCATCTAAACATTCTCAACAAGCAACAATAAAATAGTCATCAGTGAAAAGAATCCAGAATCAGTTATCTCTCTGACAGGTTCTAGCTGCTATTTCACGGTTTTCTAATTTCGGTGTTTTCCAACAGAATCTTCGTAAACCATTATCCGGAAAAGTGCGGTTTTAGAATTGTATTAAAAGTTAAGAAAATATTTTCAATGGTGAGACTGCATTCTATTATACTCTGTTTTTTATATATTATTATTAAGCGAAGTGATGTCTTGTTTCAACAGGACCGTTGGGCATTTTGTCTGTTTGACTGTAAATTTGTCATTTACGCAGTCTCCCCATGTTCGATTTTCTTCAAATATGGTAAGAATGTTGCTTGAAGTCATTAAAATCGAGGTATGGGATAGGGATTTTTATTTTTGGTTCTCTTTTAATAAAGCGGTGGTTTTAAGGATTTCAGTGCTTACCACTTCAATGGCGAATATGGCACAATTAAAACATTTGAGTCGACTTGGCGATGGCGAGACATTTAATTGTAATTTATTTCATACTAATAAACGCACAAATTTTTCTGTTTTATTTGTATATTAATGAAACAAGACGTTTCTGTGTAAAATTCGAGTTCAAAAAAAATTTTAAACCTTTAATGACTGCAACAAAGAACATATTTTAGAATTTTTTTTTCTCGGGATTTGTTTTTTTCAACTAGAAAATATAGAATATGGTATTAGGTGTGAGTAGTACAGTCGGTAGTAGGTGTGAACAAATGTCTTCCTCATTTAACATTATCAAATGATCACTCAACGTTTTGAATCCTTTTTAAATTAAATAACTCGGCTACGGAGATCGACAGAAAAATAAAATCAACGACTTGATTATTTTGAAAGTCGTAAAAATCTAATTCAGACGTTTAAAAATGAGTGAAAATTGTCACCGACAGGTGGAGCTGTATGGAGTCGTTATAGGCAAATTCCTTCAAAGAGTGCTCTGAAGCATTGAGTTATCAGTTTCAAACAGTTCAGAAGATGAAACATAATTGGAACGTTGCTGTTTTCGAACAATTTGTTGCTACACTACAAGAGTTAGAAGATCTACTAGACCCTTCTTCATTTACACAAAATGGAACAAAAACAAATTACACCTAAACGTTTTTTTTTTCTATTTTTGAGAATAGAGTCATTGCTTCGAGCAACACAACATTTACTGGAACAGGCCCAACTCACCTACTCTTACACTCTGCTGTAAGATATTTACAATAGATGGCGTTGGTGTGAACGCCTACACACAGAAAACCAGTCCAAACCGGAGCTGACTCTGAATCTCTTCAGTGATGTCGTCTTCACTGTTATGCACAGCATTTCTATGTTTAAATGTCATTGTCTATTAAATTGCTGTCTGCACTTAATAATGTCTTCATTATCATCTCGCATGAACACCAAAATCTAATATGGTGTCAAAAGTGGGACTTTTTTCTTGTGGTGCACATTGATGAATACGGCTTTCAGGAAAATCCTGCAGCAATAGATGAGCTTGAAGAGTTGATTTCTTAGGCATATGTGCTCACCAACAAGCTGGCAAACCGGTGTTGCTCGGGATGAAAATACTCTCAATTCTAAGTACTTATAACAATGTAATCTTGATTAAACAGTTTTGTACAGCAACGTCTTTCTTTGCATTTCGTCGTCCACTTCCGTGCTTTCTCACATCTCGACCAATAGCAAAACTCCCTCTTTTATCTTCTTCTCTATGTAGTTTGAGTCACCTGTCCAAAAATCTAGCCATCCTTGGTACTCATTTTTCCTACTACATTACTGATCGCTATGGCGACAACAGAAGCTCTTTCATGTGCTGATTTTTATTGCCTTTCTCCAGAGTACAATTCTATACTTTTTCATGTTTGTGTGACTGGTCAGAAAAACTCCTAATACTCAAATAGGATCATTCAAAAATTTATGTAGTTAAATTAACATCTCATAGAGAGAGAGAGTAATTAACTTCATTGGATTGCCTTCCAAACATACTGAAATATATAAGCAGTATAAAATTATATATCAAATATCAGTTGACACGTTTTAAAAAATATTACTTTGGAGCAGGTGCTATAAAATATTTCAGCAATGCAATGAATACTGTAGTGAAATTATTTAAAGTGTAAGGATTGTTATCTAAAATTATGTCAGGATCTCCTTTAGAATTTAATTAAAGGAGTTCCTGACGCAATTTTAGATAACAATCTCAGTAGTACAATTACAGAAAAAATGAAATTTATTATGAACCAGTTTTTATTATATACCGTGGCGTAACTCTGGATCGACACCTCAAATTCCAAAATTACACCCCAAACCAGCGGGAGTAATCTCCAACCAAATCCAAAAAATTTCTCGTATCCGTCCTAACACAGGTGGGGGAATATATAGAGCGGAATTACCAACGTCGATTCCCTAGCGAAGGGGGGGGGGCGCATGCGAATCGTTCGCGCCTTTTTTTTGCGTCTTACAATGGCGAAGAAACAGAATATTCAATTTGAAGGCTTTTTTGAAATAAAAAGTGGGTTGATTGAAAAGAAAATTGGGTACGGATCTGCAATTAATATTAGAATACCTCATACCAATTCTTATTTATCTAAGAAGAGAAGAAGGTTTTAAGGTTTAGAAGTTATAGTGTTAACAAGTATGCGATTATACAGACCGACAGGCAGTCAATACCTTGACAGATTTGGTTCAAATTTGATGCGGACCTACATTCTTGATAGTAAAACTGCGTACCAAATTTTATCTATCTAGCTATTTAGGTTTTTGAGTTTTCGTATTTACAAGATTACGGAAAGACTTCCCGTGGATGGATGTTGACAAAAATTTGGAAAAACCTACGCATTTTGTGTAAAGATAACATACCAATTAAATCCCTGTAGCTGAAATAGTTTTTGAGGTACAGACACATAGACAGAAATAATTCCAAAATTTTGTTTCTCCGACTCTGGGAGATCTGAAACCTGCAGTCATGAAAATATGGAGTTCGAATTTTTTTCGATTACATTACTTTCTCTTTGTATACTGCTTATACTAGAAATTAAAAATCAAGATACACTTCAAAAGTTCTGTAATCAAATTATTGCCCGTAATTAGATCTGACTCCAAGCTCTCATAAAACAGTAAACTTCTAATTTAAAAATGTATGCTGATTTTGTAATATCATAAACAGGAAAGTCCGTGGTTCAGAGTTCTGAACTCAAGCACTACGTTTACCGACAGAGCAATTGCCGCATCCTACATTTTATTTTAAGGCACCAGCCCGAATAATCAAACTCAAGCTTTATATTTAAAAAAAAGGAAAACAGACGATTGCTTATGCATTTTTAAAAACATTTTTATAGAAAATTTTTGAATGGAAAAACTGGTAAACTTAATTAAGCATTTCTACATATTATTTATTTAGCATACCTAGAAATGCCATTTAATGGGTGCTTTCATAACTTGACAATTTCGGTAAATATTAATGAAATGCTACAGAACTTTATATTCTAAGAATTTATATAAAATGAAGTAATATTTCATTAACCTTTAAAATGAAAACCAATTTTCATTTTTGCTTTAGTAGCAGTGCTATTTATATAATAAATATATCTTCTAAATACGACGGATCTTATAATATAAAGCCACAGTTTAAGTATATTTGCTTTCTGCAAACAAGGAACGCAAATCAGAGAAAGTATTTTTAAAAATGCCCGATCCTCGAACTTACCATTCCAAAATAGTGACATGAACTTATCGCATACTTAATTCGTAGCATTAATTTTGTTTATTGTTGCTTATAATATCTAGCCGCTTATTATATATTGTGGCAAAAATCGTCTGGTGGGTGTAATGAATGCGATCGAATCAAAAGGATAGTAAAAAAAACACATCTTTATTTCACAAATATTCCAGAAAAGCAAAACGTAGCAAAATTAAACTGCACTTTTTTAAAATTAATAACTCAAACATGCAGGAGATCACTAAAAATTTCACTTAAGACACAGAACGTTTAATAGCGCTAAATATGAATTTACCAGCTTCACAGCTGGCCAAAGTGCAAGTCATTCCCTCTTGATTTCAGAATTTTCTTTTCATACTATTTTCAACAGAAAGTGACGTCAGGTAGTAATCTCTCGAAGGTTCTCCATATTTTCGCTTCTAGTAGAGATGAAACCACAATTCATGAATTATCTAGAAGTTTCGTTTTGTCGCCAAGGTCGGAGTTCTTTCGCTTGGTTCCGGGTAAAATCTCTGTAAATGCCCTAGCAGACTACCCTCTTTTCTCAAAAGATCAAGAACGATTTGGACTGCTTAGTTTCTTCGCCCATGTGTGATATCTATTGCTTAGGTTTTTCGCCTCTGTGATCTGGACTGTAGAAGGTGGAAAAACCTCCTTGGCGATCTAACAACCCGAAAAATAAAGGGTGACTATTGTTATTTTTAGTTGTATTATAGACGATAGCTCATAGCGTTTTCAAGCGTTTGTATTTTCTCTTTCTTTTAAAATCCGCATTTCTTGACTTTTTTGTGTGTTTCATTTTGCAGCGTATATTATTTATTCACATTTTGTTCGTTTAAAAGACTTTAATGCTCGTGTATACAACTTTTAAATTCCTAATGTGTCTCTAAATTTGTTTGTGATTGTGTATTCCACTTTTAAATTATTTATGCGTTTGCAATATTTATTTATTGTTCAGTATTTAAAACTTTTAACCATGTTTTTAATACTTTTAAGACGACTGTATACAACTTTTAATTTTCAAATTATTATATTTAAGATTCATTGATTACAGTTTTTGTTCTTTGCGTGTCTTGTGTTCTTTCTTTGTTGTTCATTTTGTGTCTGCTTTCTGTAACTGGAGTTTTCTCTGTAGTGTAATTTTCTTATCAATAAATCTATATATGTAAAAGAGCAATTTTTTTCAGTATGTATATTCGGTTTTTTATTCTTTCTACATGCCCAGACCATTTTACTTACAGGGATCAAATTTGGCAAAGTTATGGACTAGAACCAATGGAAGCTAAAGCTGTATTTTTTTGAAATTTGAATTATATTTTCATTTTTTAATTTTAAGTTAAAAATTCGCTTGTTTTTTCTTTTCTGTTTTCTTTATTATCATACGAATACGCACAAGAAATAAAAATTAATATTTCCCGTGTCTAATTTAGCAGCTCTTCCTTTTTATTAATTTTTCATTTTAAGCCTTAATTTTTGCCATTATTATTCAAACACAGGCAAGAAGGAAATATATGATTCTGTTGTTTAATTCATAGGACAGATTTTTTTTTGTATTTTTATTAGTTTATGCTTTTCATTCCGTTTTCTTTTTCTTTTCAAAAACAGAATATTATGCTACCATGTTTGAATTTAAAATCATCGGAAGTATAACTGTCCATTTTAAAGTTGTATTAACCATTACACGGTTTATTGTTCAAAAGTTTAAAATAAATGTTCTTTCTCCAAACTTCTCGAGCTTTCATTCAAGCCATACTGTTTTAAGGTAATTAGAAAAATGAATTTCAACATTTTAATTTAACAATATAGGATTCAAAGGATATATCTGTAGAAAAAAATGACAATAAACCGTGAAAAAATAAACTAGAGAAGAGCATATGGAAAAATATGCATCCCGAGCTGGATTATCAGGTAGTAAATAATAAAAATAGTAATGTAGTAGTAGTAGTAGTAATGCTCATATGAGAAAATACTAAATAATTGTATCAATAGTTTTAATATACAGATAAAATTAAATTCAATTATGGAAATGAATTCTAGTTTATTAGATTTTCGAATTGGGATCCAGAAGCTTCAAAAATCCTTTTCTACTTTATTTTCATCCATGTTTTTTCAATTTAATACTTATCAATATAAAATAAGATGATCAGTTGGATAAGATATTGAAAAGCAAATATCACAGTATCGCAATAAGAACTGGTAATAAACTATTTCGCTTTTAATAGTAAAAATACTGGAAGTTAAAATACGATACTGGGGCAAAAGCACTTAAAAATAAGTACACCTTTCAATTCATCTAACTAAAAATTTGTAAAAAAATAAATAAATGAAACTTGGTAAGCAATTTAGAAATGTACAAAATAAATTCAAAAAGTGATCTCTCCAGATTTTTTCACAGTACAGAACAGATTTCAGATCAAATTGATGTAATTCTGAATTCTTACAATTAAGATTTTTCTGCAATCAGCAGCTATGGCAGACTCTTACTTTCCGCAGGCCGTAGGTTCAATTGACGTTCTGTTTACCTATTTATTAAGATTTGGCGCTGTTGCGGATTTTCCTTTTTAATGATGTTATCTTCTAAGTCGAAAACGATTGGTTAAGTTTTTCAGGAGCGCCGACTTTGTCAAGTGCAAGAATAAAAACTCGAGATCCTTTCCCACGATGAAAAAACCGTTTTATAGACTAAATCGTTTTTGTTCATCTGAGAAAGAAGAGGGTAGTCTGCTAGGTTCTTAAAACTATCTTTGTTGTCATGAGTTTAGCTTGTCCGGGAAAAAATTGCAACTTGGTAACATTGATTCCCTCTTCAAAGACTGCACATCCCGGCAGTCTCAATACATTGAGCTATCAGCAGCAGCCCGATACAGACTTAGCCTATTAATGTGATGATCTCTATAGACAACATCGTTCAGTTTCTTGATAATTGTATAAGGTCAGTCGAAATTCTGTTGGAGCTTCAGGATCAGACCTCTCCGTCGCTTCGGTTTACATGTAGACTTGGTCACACTCCTTAGGATGGTGGTTAGCTACTCTGAAGTCGTAATTAGGATTCATTCAGCTCTCAAAATACTGTTTCTTTTATAAGATTAGCAATATGATTTGAATGCCAGTGAAACAATTTTACAACTTCCTAACAATAATTTAGGATATTCAGATAGGAGTAGAAATTTTTAATCTTGCAAAATTATTTCACTATTTGCCTTAAAAAAGTAATATTACTAATAATCGAATATTTCTAATGGAATTGTTTTGATTGAATGTAAAAAATAAATTAAATGAAAACAACAAAGAATAAAAGTCATTTATCAGCAAAATACAATGTTAGCTGAAATGATAAAATTAATGAAGGAAGAAGTAAAAATTATGAGGCATCTACATGTAATTTAAGAACAATAGAATGAAATCGTTCTTAAAAATTCAAGAATGGATCAAAAGGGGGGTTTTCGAACGTTCTTAAACGTTTGAAATTCAGTACTGAAAGCAAAAGCAGAGCGATTTAATTCCTAACAGAATTTTTTTGTTAAATAACGATGATCCAATTAAATAAAATGTTTCTTCTGAAAAGAATATTAAAAATGTATACACAAATATTTAATACTTCCAAAGTTATTTGTAATTTCTCAAGCATTTCTGCATTCTCTGTAAGTAATATCTTTTTAAAAAAAGAGTAATAACTTGAAAGTGAATGACATTCGAAATTTTCAGTCCAAAAGCAGTTTTTATATATTATTTTGTTATAAAATATTTTTGCGGGTATTCATGAGAACCACTAAGGAAATCTCCTTTTTTAAGACATTTTTCGAATTCGGTATTCTCGTGTGGATTGGGCTGTATTATTTTTAAATTATATTTTATATATTTTTCGTGCACCACCGAGCATGTAAAGAATGATTATTATATTAATTACTTCTTTTTAACTAATTATACAATAGTAATCGCTTAATAAAACATATTAAATTTTAATTTTGGAGTTTTTTTTCGGTTTTGTATTTAAACTCATCTAGAACACAAAAACAACTATTGAATCAGCAGAAAATGCTCTTTTTCTTTTAGAAAATTATGAAAATTAATATGCCATAATAATAAACGCAAATAATTTTACATATCTATCAACATGTTTCTAAAAATAACCAGCTTTCATTTCTGCGCCGTATTAAGGCTTAAATAATTCCTTTCTGCAATGACACTCTCTGAGTTCACGAAGAAAAATTCAAATTTGCTGCAATGTCTGTGATTCTGCGCCATATTTTGAATGTTGCGAATAGTAATAAAAGGTAATGCGCTAGAGAATAATTTTGACTTTCTTTTGTTATTTTTTGGACACTGGGGTAAAAATACTGAAATACTGCTTTTTTCCATGAAGCGCAATTAGCATTACAATTTTATTCTATGCTGCTGAAACATTCTTATGTAGCAGCGCCGTAAAAAATAATGTTTCATGATGAAATTAATGATCAATAAGTATTTAAATTTTTAAAACTTGCAATGCCAAATGCAAAGCTGTGACGTCCATAAATTGCTTAGCTTAGCTCAATTTTATTAACGTTCTACTCTGAATCAACACGAGAGCTATTTTGGGATGAACTTCGTCATTTTGTCTTGCGAATACGAAGCAAAAAAAATCCTTTTTTTTACGCCCCTATATCGACTTTTCCGTAACCATGAGAGTTAAATCCGTTTTTTCGATGAGGGGAAGGATTTCAGCTCATAGTTTTAAAATTTTGGTCATTTCAACTCCTGTCCACATTTTTGGGAGTACGGCATTATTTTGAATTTGAATAATTTCAAACAGAATTCAATAATTTCCGTTCATAAAAATAACTAAATTGTCTCTTTTTATCACTGCTGACTAAAAAACCCTTTTACTGATTATATATAACAATAAATACAGAAAAAGAAAGCATGAAAATATATTTAAGGGTTTTTGTTTTTATAATGAAATTTAGAACACATAGGTAAATATTAAATATTAAGAAATAACTCTTTTGTTTCTACAAACATAAAAAGTTTATTATGCAACAATAATAAATATAAATAACTTGATATGTGCGGTAGCATATTCTTAAAATAATATAATTTCAATTCCGCGACGTGTTTAGTAGGATATATAATTTCCATTTTCCATGGCATTTACTGAGTCCACAGTCAAACCTTCAAATCTGCCGCAAGGTATGTGAGACTCGGACAGATTTAAACGCTTATATTATTAATAGAAAAAAAACACAGGTACATTTTTTTATATTATATAGTTCTGATTTGTACATCCATGATATCCCACATATCGAAAAAACTAATATCAGCTTCCTTATAGAAAACACTGCTATTCTTTGTACCAATTAACACCCAAATGTAATCTCAGAAAAACACACTGAGGTCCTCCAAACTCTTGATAAATTGATGATTCAATGGAAAATCTAAATCAACATTAATATATGTCAAGCAGTCTGTTTTTCATTAGAAAGAAATCTCCCACCTCCATCCAATATTCTCAAAAAAATATTCAAACTAAAAATGAAACAGTACACCTTTGCGTAACTCTAGATAGACATCTAACTTTGAAAATCACATCCAAAAAACAAAGAGAAACTGCAGAGTGTTTAAACCAAATTAATTAACAATTCCCCATAATCGGATGTAATTACCACCTCTCACAAACTACTAAACTTCTAATTTACGAAACTATGCTACATCCTCTTATTAGTTACTCTTAACATATATGGACCACAGCAGGTAAGACTCATAGAACAGAATAAGAAGTGCTAGAAAACAAAACTGGTCGCCGAATAAGTAACTTGCCATGTTTTCTAAGAGACAAGAATATCCAGAAAGATCTACAACTAACCTCTGTCAAGCACTACCACAAAAAACTCTTAAAGAATTCATTCGAAAAACTTGTCACAAACGAAAACTCGGCGTCAGAGAAATAGCAGAATACAATCTCAATAACCTCAAGACCTTCAGAAGACTAATCAGCAACTAACCTTACCAAGTCATACTGCTCCACAACACTGTCGTGACTCCCGAGCGGAATCAATGGCGACTTATTAACCTTAAGGTATCTGCCTAGGTTTCCAAAGCTGTTTTTGACTAAAATTCGCAATTTTTTTTTATTGTTTATTTCATAGCCCATGCGGTTATCTTTCTAAATCTGTATTTGTTTTACTTTTCCGATTTATAGAAGCGAAGATACAGATGTTTTTATAAAACGAAACAGACGAAAACGAAACCGGAAGTGTCAGAAAAAAGACCGGAAGTTGCGTTTTTGTCACTGTTTTGCCCAAAACAATTACAGATAAGACTGAAAATTATTTTCTAATATGCTCTATAAACGAGCCACAACAATTTTATATCGTTTCTAAACTATTTTTATGTAAGAAGGATTGGCAACAACATTCGTCTGGAATTCTGTTTATGTTTACATTCCATGTGTTCGCGCGCTTGCTCGTTTTGTCAAAGTTATTTTCGCTGAATATCGTTTCACTTTCAATTGTTTTTTTTATTTCGATTACTATTGTACACATTGAAATTTGTGGTAAAGTATCGGCCGAAAGTGAAAAAAGTAATCGTTTCTCAATAACCAAGGAAGTATTAACTTCTGTTGATGAAACATTTGCAGAAGTAATGTTGACATGTAGTAAAAAAAAGAAACTGCTGACCTTTTGAGAACATTAAAGAGAGGATACTGTGTATAAAAAGAATTAACTGGATTCAGTATTATTGAAATTTAAATGCTGATAACTATTTTGAGTATTTAATTAGCACAGAATGTAACAACAATGTGATATATTTGAAGACAAACATCATGTTGAGTTAATCTACAACTATTGTTTATATTGTACAAATTTCCCTCTCTCAAAGGATTTTAATTCTTCGAAGAAACAAGAAAGATGCAGTTAAATAAATACATAACTTGTGTTTAGATTTATAAATATTGGTAATGATTTTAATACTGCGAAGAAGAAACTTTATGCTATGTTGAATTTGCCAGCATTTCTTACCAAAGTTTTTTTTTTTTTAAAAAAAGGACTAAAGGTCCTCAATGCTTCTGTGTCTGTTTTATAACACTGATGAGTTGTAAGTAAGTTCTATTCAGGATTATTTTAGTAAAATATAAATAAAAACTTTAAATGTCCTTTTTCGTAGAATGCATTTTTTATCTAAATTTTAATACGCTAAACAAGATTTCAGAAAAATTTATGAAAATTTTTCCTTGAAATTTTGTATATATATTACCTCAAGTATAATAAAGGCAATGAACTAAAGATTTAGATCTAACATGTATAGTTTTTTTATTTTTGGCTATTTATTATTAGCAATAAATAAGCATTTTCAAAATTTTTGATTAAGAATATGTGCGATGAGCTATAACTTTTTTGTAAATGCAAATATTTCTTAGATTTTAGTTCATTGCCTTTAGCACTTTTCCAAGTATGCTGTATAAAAAATGAATTTAAATCTGTGATTAAGAATTCCATGCAGAGCGTTTTGCGTTTCGCAGTAATTTTCATCAAATTTTACCTAAATTACCCCATTTTAAAGAATTTAAATTGTCATTTAACTTTCTGAATGGCAAAATTATTATAGTTTAGTAATAAGAGCTAATTTTGGCAATTTGCAACAGATGCAAAGTGTAGTAATTGCTGCATTTGCTCATTACACGTTAAAACAGTATAGCAGCTTCGACACCGAGTGAATTGCTATGTAAAAGAGGCAGTGTTTGCCAGCAACAAAACTGTCCAGAAAAAAAACAGGCTATCAGAAAGGAAACAAAAAAGATATATTTAGAATAAGGAAGGTTTATTTTATATTACTAGTGATTTTTAGGTAATAGTATTCAGAATTATTTTAGTAAAGTATAAATTAAAACTTTAAATGCCTTTTTTGTCGAATTTATTTTTTATCAAAATTTTAATACGCAAAACATGATTTTAGAAAAACTTATGTACATTTTTCACTGAAATTTTGTACACATATTAAGTCAAGTGTAATCAAGGTCATGAACTAAAGATTTAGATCTAACATGTATAGTTTTTGATTTTTGGCTATTTATTGTTATCGATACCTATGCATTTTCAAAAATTTTGATTAAGAATATGTGCGATGAGCTATAACTTTTTAGAAAATGCAAATATTTCTTAGATTTTAGTTCATTGATTGCCTTTAACACTGTTCCAAGTATGCTGTGTAAAAAAACAATTTAGATCCGTGAATAAGAATTCCACGTAGAGCGTTTTGCGTTTCGCAGTAATTTTCATCAAATTTTACATAATTACCCCATTTTAATTAATTTAAATTTTCATTTAATTTCCTGAATTGGATTATTGTTCTGAGTCATATTCATCCAGAAAATGAACTAAAAGTTTTAGTCGCAGGGTTTTTCAAAAAATTTGCCTCCGTACCTAGGCAGATACCTTAAATAAATGCAAAATCCCTTTATTATAATACCTCATTCTGCGTTCTTCTCTTAATGTTGCGATTTTCCTCTCTAATTGAATTAGTAATGACCCATCTTCCCAAATAATAGCAAGGTGCGGAATTTAAGAACCCTTAGTTGAAGCAGTATGTTAACCAAACCTTCAATATGTGTAAAATTATGCTTGTAATTACCAGCCCAAATACATGAATTCAGGCTTAAAATAAGATTAGAAAGATGTTAGCTTACAGACATGTGTCGAACAATTTTAAAAAAATTAAATAGAAAATGGTTTTATGAAAATAGTGGTAAATTTGTTTTAATCGTGTGTACTTACATATTTTATTCTGTAGAAATAGATTTTTTTGATCACTTACATAGATTCTCAATTTTAGAATATATTTCGAGAAGCATGTATAGCTATTTTAAAGCAGAAATTCAACAAACTTCATTCTTAAATTACTTCATAATTAATTCATATATTCTCCACTCAAAAGTACACGCACAAGCCACTTTCAGAAATTCCACCCAGAGGTCAGAAATGGTGCCACTTTGTATCCCAGCTGCTAATTATATATTAAATGAGTAGATTAGAATTTATATCTATTTATTATTATAGTAATATTAATATAAAGTCGAGGAAAAACACTAATCTTAAATGATTATTCTACCATTGTTCATAGTATAAAGAATTCATAAAAGTCATCGTAAGGGCGTTAAAGGCGTCTTTTGAAGTATTTTTCTGTATATATATTTCATAAGGCGCTGTCTACGTATATAAAGCTAAACTATCTTCAAATTTCCAGTGGCACCACCCTTTTTAATTTCATGAAAAAATTATTCATTCTGTACATAAATTTTGCCTAAAATAAACATCGAAAGGTTTTTCACATTTTGCGTTTTCGACATTAAAAGGTGGTCTCCAATAGTTAAACAGATTTTACCAGCTATTCTCTGGACGTCGGTAATAGTAGTTTCATTATTTTTACAACTTAAAAGCTTATTGAAATCTATGATGTACATGTTGCAGTAGATTACTACATGTGCATGAAAAAGCTGTATTACATTGAAATTTTATAGAAAAAAATTCGATTTTGTGTGCTCCTAAAGCGCTTATCATACGGACAAAAATACAGTCAACGCAACCACTAACTCAACTGTATCTCCAACTCTGATCCCAATTTCAACCGAACTAGGGTTGCTAGCGTCGGGTAAGGAGTTTTTTTTGGTAGCAGTTTTTATTTTCCGACCATCAGAAATATTACTCTATCCTTATATTTGGCGAAAATTATATTCGTGTTTCTTTGTTGTTGTCGCTTATTTTGATTCTATACATGTTGTTAAACGATCATTATCATTAGTGTTCTTGAAAAGAAAAAAGCAGGTGAGTTTTATTAAATATATATATATATATATATATATATATATATATAAACGGGTTTCGTATGTCGTTAGCAAAAAAAAGCACTTATTAATGTCATAGGCGAGATTCTCTTCCTGACGAGTGGCTCGCCATGATATTTTTCAATTCATTATAATTTTTGTCTATTATTTTGCCATTGTGTCTTGTATGTTTTTCAATTTTTGACTTTTGTTTCTTATTTGTTTTAATATATATAATTTTAAATATGTAATTTTTTTAATTTTAATCAATCAAACATTCATTTCATATATTCTCCACGAAACATGAAATTGCATGCGATTCTCAGAAGTTCCATTCGGAGCAAGGAAACTACACCACCTCGTGATACTGCAGCTAATTGTATATTATATAAATAGATTAGAATTCATAATTAGTTATTATTCTAGAAATAATAAGATACAGTCTAGAAAAAAACTTTTTTATATAGGATTATTCTGCAATCGTTCATTGTATTTTATAATGGGCTGTCTACTTAAGTAAAGCTGCACTATCTTTAAATTTCCAGTGGCAACACCCTTTTTGATTTCATGAATAGAATGTTCATGAAAAAATTTTCATTCTGTACATAAATTTTGGCTGAATTAGACATCAGGAGGTATTTCACATTTTGTGTTTTCATGATAAAAAGGTGGTCTCCGATAGCTAAACAGATTTTACCAGCTATTCACTAGACTTCCATAGTAGTACTTTCATTATTGGAACCTTTTAAAAGCATTAAAAAACATTAAAAACATTAACATTAAAAAAGATATGATGTACATGTTAAAGCTGATTAGTATGTGATGCATCAAAAAGTTTTTTTCTGTTATAATTTTCTTTAAAAAATTAGATTCTGTGCTGTTAAGAGATATTTAACTTCGTTGTAATTTTTTTCTAAACTGCATTTCAGCTTCAATTGCCAGTATGCTCTAAGCATTGAAATTCAGAACAGAATAAAAATGTTTATTTATTTTTTTAACGAAATGGTAAAATGAATGTTAAGATTAATAGCTTGCTGAGAGAAATGTAAAATTTACTCATTATTTTTCTTCATGCACTTTGTTTCGGAATTCTTTATTTGTGCATAATATTACTATTAGCATTGCTTAACCCCTTAAGTCTCGCGCCCGACATTTTGACAGGGTTCGAATTATCGCATTTTTAGGCTAACTAAGATAGGTTCTCCGTCCGACTCTTTAAACTCGTATACATTTTTGAATTCGAATTACTTACACAACTTTTCATATTTATCAGTATCCAAAAAATTACTATTAAATGCCTGCTTTTTTTAACCAGTATTAACAAAATCACAATTAAATTCCTCGCTATTAGAAAAATTATGCAACCGTCTCAATGTTGATAAAATCGCCATTGACTCTCCGGACATTTAAATCATTAAAATGACATAAATTTTTAAACGGAATCCAATAAACGGACAAGCAGGCAAAATGCCGAGCAGTCGAGTAGGAATAGGTCATCGCTTCGCTCATTCAATTATTTAGTATTTTGTTTCATATTTGGATAACATATTTTTTTATTTTTAATTATAAAACCTAGCAATTTATTATGTTTGGAAAGAAATTTCAAATCTTGCAGTATTATTCCAGAAGATTTATTTAAAGTGTAATAATGTAAGATGTATTTTAAATGTTAAAATTAATCGAATTTTTCTATTCGAACTGATATAATTGAATATAAGAAAATGAATTGAATGGGGTCTACGAAGAATAAAAGCCATTTATTTACAAAGTGCAATGGTAGTTCGAAAAATAAAATTAATTAAAAATGTATTTATAAAATTATGAAGTGAAATGTATTACAGAAAGACGTGAGAACAGCACTTTAATTCGTAACAGAATTTATTTTTGTTAAGTAACAACTGTCCATTTAAATGATATATTCCTTTGACAAAAAAAATTTTAAAAAATAACCACAAATACTTTAAATATTCATAATTGCTTTTAACTTCTTATGCATTTAGCATCCTTCTTATTCTTCGGAGTCAAGCTAATAACAAACTAAGTTGAACTGATCAACTACTGCTTATCCGAAACTCATCTGGCGCACTGGGCAAATCTAAATCGCTGTCCGGAACAGTTTAAGGTTTTATTTCTTAATTGATTCATTTTAACTCTGAGACTGAGTACAAGTTCATGTGCACTGCCACTCAAAGAACAATGAAGTAATAGTTTTTTTTAAAAATGTAATAACTTCAAAATGAATGAATTCGAAATTTTGTATCAAACAATAAATTTTATATAAGATTTTGTTAAAAAAAATATGGTTTCATGTATTTATTGGAAACTCTTAGAAAATCTGCTTTTTCAAGGCATTTCTGCACTTCGACATTGTGACGGATTTTAATTTAATATTTTTAGACATGCATTTTACGTGCAGCTCTCGGCAAGTAAAGGAAAAATAATAGATTATTACTTTAAATGAGAATTATTATTTTAAAAAGTTTCTTCTGGTATGTATATTGATGTTCTTCCAACTACAAACGTAACACTAAATAATATATTGATGTGTTTCAAGTCTGAAATCCATTTATAACTATATGCAATAGTAATTACAATTATTGCCATTAAATATTTTGAGGTCAACACAGTTTTGAGTCTGTAAATGACCCGTTATGAAAACCTTCGTAAAATCTTTTAATATACGTTATCTTCTGTAAAATATAATATTTTGTTTTAATTCACGATAAACGACGGCAGAATAAATACTGGGATGTTCTCTTTTTCCCTTGACTCTACTATTTACACGCAGAATTAATAATAATATTAGTTTTTCTATTTTCGCAATATTTATACAATCTATCTGGCAGTTTCTAGCTGTTATTTCACGATTTCCTAATTTCGATTGTTTCCAACCGAAACTTCGCAAAATATTAACCGAAAAAGTACGATTTTAAAATAATTTGAAAACCTAAAAATTCTTTTTAATAACTAGATTGCATTTTATTATTTTCTGCGGAGGGGGTAAAAAATTACAAAAAAATTCCTGTCCGTCAGAAGCGTTATAAACGTTATTTTAAGTAAGGAAATAAAGAGAATTATTAAAAGTAGTCTCGAAATTGCTTATCATTCAATTATAACATTATATAAGCATTGTATGCGGATATTTTTCACATTCCATGACAAAAAAAAACCTAATGCGAATACCACATTTTAAAGAGGACATGAAGAAAAGTATAATTAAAGAATAAGAATTAGTTCTTCAGTGCGGGTTGCAATGCCCGTTTATTTCAGTCCGTTAGTGATTAAGCAACCTCACATTTGCTTCAAATACTCATAGTTAGTAAAATATAGAAAGACATACAGCATCCTCTTTGGAAAATATTGATCCAGTGCAAATTACATGTTAACATTTTAGGGTGCTCACTTTCCTCTTTCTACAGAAAAAGAATAAAGCTATAAAAGGTATTTTACTGCATTATTCGCATAAAAAATATGCAGAAATTTATAATGCAATTTTTAATATATAAAGACATTGACAGTCATTATTGATTAATAGTCCCATAATAGGAGGCCGAGTTCATATGCAACGATTTTCCATGCTTCCCATCGACTGGCGCTGCGATCGTTTATAAGTTCGTTATCAGCGTTTATGAGAGCATTGTTTATAATAATTCGGTCAACGAAGGCTCTGGAAAAAACAATAAATTTGTATAGTTTTAAAAATTGTTATACGTGTTCCTGAGCGGCTTCTGATGAATATACTAAAAGTCCCCGGGCATTGGGAGTGAGCTCGCGGAGCCATCTTGGATTTCATCTTCTTTTTTTAGTTTTCCCTGAATATCTCGAAAACTATTCAGTTTTCAAATTACAATTACAATTATCAAGTTAAAGAGCTTACATTTCCCTACCCAAACATACTTTTATTATTCTTCCATCTTGAATTCTCTTCTTTTCTTTAATATTTCGAAAACTATTCAATATTCAAATTATATGTGATTTAACGAAGAACGAATTAAAGAGCGTACGATTGCCTACAAACGCATGCTTTTATGTTTGTTTTAGCTTTAATAGTTTCTGAGATAATGGATTTCAAAATTTGCTACCATCTTGGATTTTATCACGACTTTTTTAGTTTTTCTTTAATATCTCAGAAACTATTAAAGCTAAAAAAATAACAGCATGTATTTTCTGGGAATTTTACGTTTACTAATTTTGTATATTGCATGTAATTTGAAAATCAAATAAATTTCGAGGTATTCAAGAAAAAATGGTGATAAAATCCTAAACGGCGAAGTTTTGAGACCCATTATCAAAGAAACTAACAACGCTTGAAGAAATATAAAAGCTTGCGTTTTTAGGAAATGTTAAGCTCATTGATTTTTTAAATATATGGTGAATTGAAAACTGGGTAGATTTCGATTTATTCCAGAAAAACTAAAAAAGGGGGTCAAATCCAAGATGTCGGCGCCTACTCACCCCCAGGACAGGGGACTTTTACTATGTTTATCAGAAGTCCCTCACGAACATGTGTACCAATTTTCAAAACTATACGATTTAATGTTTTTCTCAAACCTTTCGTTGACTGGACTATCAACTAAGAATTTGTTCGAATTCGGCCACTTTGAGACCAATTATCTCACATGCATGCATTGTGTATTTGTAGAAACTTTTACGCTCTTTATTTGTTTTAAGAATTGTAAATTCAAAACTGAATGGTTTTCGAGATATTCAGGAAAGACTAAAAAGGGAGGATGAAATCCAAAATGGTGCCCCGAGCTCACCCCCCAGGGCCGGGGACTTTTTGTATGTTCTTCGTCAGCCCTTCACGAACATGTTCAAAACTACATGATTTAATGTTTTTTCAACCCCATTTTGGAACTTCG
The DNA here is from genome assembly GCA_013235015.1 of Araneus ventricosus. Taxonomy (NCBI): domain Eukaryota; kingdom Metazoa; phylum Arthropoda; class Arachnida; order Araneae; family Araneidae; genus Araneus; species Araneus ventricosus. Next base: position 132,437 of record BGPR01001669.1, on the reverse strand, counting down.
TTGACTGGAATATAAGAGAATTATCAGCTCTCTTAGATACTCGATATTTCCCTTTTATGTTATACATTTTTGACATAATGTTTAGTTATATGTAAAAGTACGAATAATGTTTATGTTACATTGAGATATATGTTAGCAAATAAAATAACATGCTTTATACTTGAGTTTAAACTTTTATTTGCATAGCCAGATTCAATAAATTCTGAATTAATTTCGGAATGTTATAGATAATTATAATATTAGGATCAAATTCTATGAAATGTTTGGTTAAATTTTGATATCAGAATCGGTTTTAAATTCAATTGGCATTTAACATTTTTGAAATTGTATCCAGTTATTGTTATATAAGTCATTCTGAAAATTGTGATTAGCACAAATAGATATACTTTTGAAAAGTGTTCATTAAACTTACGGGTGCAAATAAAAAGTATTTTTTAAGACCACGTGTCTCGGTAAATTTAAGGTCCTTTTTAAGAGTGAATAGTATAATTCGCATTAACTTGTGTTTTTAACATATATATATATTTCTGCATATTTCTACATAATAAATTTGTAGTTTGAAAAAAATGAGTCAACATATTATCCAGTTTCTTGTCGAAGATCCTATCAGAACTGTGCTTTAAATAAACAAACTTTATACAGGATTATTAAATTACTTGTCTCTGGCTAGGAGACATTTTAGATGAATTCTGATACAGTAACGATATTTTCATCAAATGTAATGAAAATGCATTTATCAATTACAGTAGATCCAGAGTAAGTCGAACTCCAGGAATCCGGAATTTCGGATAATCCGACCATCATTTTCAATTTTTGCTAAGAAAATGAAGGAATAGGAGCAATTTCGAATAAGAAACAAAGAAAATTTTTATTCTCAACTTCAAAGAAACAATTGAATTGGTATATAAGAATGAACAAAGCGCTTTAAATAGTAGATACAAAATCGGTAATCTTCTTTTTACATATAGAACTAAACCTGCTGATACGATTTCGCGTCAGTGCCACATAAACATCACGTCTGTCGGTGTAGCCGCAACTTGCTGATCCACGTAGCGTGACGCTAAGAGCATGTACGCGTGGTATAAGAACTGGCCAGACGTGTCCTTCATAACTTTCTTAAGGATTATATTGATACCGATTCTTGATCGTGGAACCAATGTCTTGTGGGAGCACTAATAATGTACTTCAAAAAGAATTTATTCATTCACACGACAAACCGACACAAAGTAAAAAAGAGAGGCTTCGATTGGAAAATGTATAAAATATCAGTAAAGCAAACACAGACTTTACTCTGGCGGACTAGACATTACATAAAACAAATCCCTCCGTTATAAACAAGTAGGCTATTTTTAGCGCGCGTTTTCCAGCACAAGGTTACTGCCCTCAACTTGCTTGCCATTTTGTATATTGTACGGGGCGAACATCCGCTGGATCTTTCCGTACTCTATCACAGATCATTTTAACTCAATACTCTACTGCATGTAATATGTCAAGAGTTTTTAACCGAATTTTTTGGATTCCGAAAAGAGATCAGCCCCACTTAAATCGAATTCCCGAAGTTCAACTGTATTTCAATTTATTACATTAATTACCAGTATTTTTAATAATAAAAAAGATAAATACAATTAAAATAGGTAATGATTGTAGATACTATAAATTAATTAGTTTCTGTAGAGCTTGTAGTTCGCACTTAATTATTTTAGAATAACGTGAGAACTAGTGTTCCTTAAACATCGATAGTTCAGTCAATAGTTTTCCCAACTATCGACTGAAACTATCGATAGTTTCAAAACTATCGATAGTTTTATTTCAGGCGATACTATCGATAGGTGCTCTTTTAGTCGATAGTTTAGAAACTATCGATAGTAGGTATAAATAAGACATGAGTACGTATGTAACGTAAGTATATATGAAACGCGAATACGTATGTAACGTAAATATGCCTGAAACGTGCGTACGTATGTAACGTACGTCTGAAACGTACATATGTAACTTACATCATACGTATATATGAAACGTGCGTACGTATGTAACGTAAGTATATATGAA
>BGPR01001669.1:95049-127818 GCA_013235015.1 Araneus ventricosus | reverse complement strand
ATACCTTGCGGCAGATTTGAAGGTTTGACTGTGGACTCAGTAAATGCAATTGGAAAAGGGAAATTATATATCCCACTAAACACGCCGCGGAATTGAAATTATATTATTTTAAGAATATGCTACCACACATATCAAGTTATTTATATTTATTATTGTTGCATAATAAACTTTTTATGTTTGTAGAAACAAAAGAATTATTTCTTAATATTTAATATTTACCTATGTGTTCTAAATTTCATTATAAAAACAAAAACCCTTAAATATATTTTCATGCTTTGTTTTTTTGTATTTATTGTTATATATAATCAGTAAAAGGGTTTTTTAGTCAGCAGTGATAAAAAGAGACAATTTAGTTATTTTTATGAACGGAAATTATTGAATTCTGTTTGAAATTATTCAAATTCAAAATAATGCCGTACTCCCAAAAATGTGGACAGGAGTTGAAATGACCAAAATTTTAAAACTATGAGCTGAAATCCTTCCCCTCATCAAAAAAACGGATTTAACTCTCATGGTTACGGAAAAGTCGATATAGGGGCGTAAAAAAAGGGATTTGTTTTGCTTCGTATTCGCAAGACCCACACTTGATTCATGGATACATTGCTCACAAACCGAACACGAGCATAACCACAAAGTCTTCAGGTTCTTAAGGCAAACAACACCAGCTTGCTATCGTCACAATCTTGTTTTCCGTGATATTCTGGACTTGCTTTAAAAGGTCTCCTCCAGTTTTTATAAAATGATAACTCGTGGTCATTTTATTTAGTTTAATACATGCCCACGAATCATCATCTAGCTCTTCTACCTACTTTCGAAGGTCGAACCAAGAACTCTTTCAGTCAATACCTTCAAGAATCGTTGCTGACGAAGATAATTTCGATGCTATTTTTTTACAATAGCTGAAATCGCTTATCTTGATCACGAATGATATGATAGTGTACCCGACCTTATTAATTTATTACTTTTCTGGCCTCCACCCGTAATTAAGACATTCATTGCAGATATTTTTAGTTTATTTTATGTGTTAAGTTTTTTGTTGTTTTATTTTTCTCTCCTTTCTGTAATTCATCTTCACGCTGAGAGTGTTTTGTATAACCTTAACCTTTTTCTCGCCGGTTCCCTCCCGGTGGATTATTAATAATAATAGTTAATTTAATCTTTTGTTAGTTATTTGGTTACACATATATAAATGACAATATACAATAGTGACACACGCCGACAGCAGGAACACATCCAGAAGTCAACAGGTAACTTCTACACAACAGTGTTGCCAAAGGGTACAAGACAGAGATGAGTTGCCAGATATAGCACAAAAGTTGTGGCAACAGAATTTTTATAATCAGTAGTCGTCAAGAGATGCAAAGTTTCTTTGAATCAATTGAAATTTCCTGCCTAGTTCATGCTTCAAACTTTTGTTTTAAGCCAGACGGATACGTATTGAGCACATTGGGTTGTCAAATTTCTGGATGGCATCGAAAGGGTGAAACTTACTCTTTCTAACTGCTTTAGCTGAGTTCACATTCTCCTGACTATAGTAAACTAGAATCCATTGCCTTTATGGTGACAAGCTGACCATAATGTTAAGAAACATAATGAGACAGGGCAGAATAAGGATTTACACAAAGTAAGTACATGAATTTTGGAAGGATAACAGAACAAAGGTATTACTGCCATTAGTGGCATAAATTGTCTACAGCTCGGTTCGTGAAATCTTTTTGGATTCAGGCACAAACTGAATTCATCATATATGATAGAAGCATTCAAACATTAAAGTCTCTACAGATTCAACAGTCATTACATTTTTTCAATTTTATAACTGCACGAATAAGAGGTAAACTCACCAGATCAGAATAACAATGACTGCTCAAGAACGCAAGTAAATTCAGATTTTCTCTTCCACAGGAAATTTTGTTGAAATAATGAAGCTCGGTGCACTGTTGTAATATCTTTTATCTGCCTCTTCAATGTAGTTGAGCGCTTTTTTTAAACATTTAAACTAACTCTGAAACAGCCAAGAGGCAGTATTACTTTCAGGTACTATATAATAATTTGACGCACATACCAGGAAAAACAATTAAAAATAATAATACTGATCACGAAGCATTATTTTATCTAATTATTTCTTTACATACCAAGGGATTCACGAAAATTCAACAAATAATATTTAAAAAATAATGGAGAGCTAGTTACATTCATGTCCCGTTTTGAAGGATCATGAGAGGTCTTTTGGGGCGGACCTCGTAATTTTGAACAGTGATCCCAAGAGGGGACGACCACTGATGTAACGACCGGAGGCAAGGGCGTATTGATCCTCTGGGAGCTGGGTTGATGTGGCGCGAAGGAGTCAAAACATTATTGTGTTTATATGTCTTTTATAAAGTAAATTATGATGATGACGGAGTATAAAATAATTGCATTCTCAGGGCACCATTTATGCTCTCTAAGCTGTTGATGACAACTGCGGAAAAAAAATCTTCACAATGGGAACAATAATTCTAACTTATCTTACATTCCATACATTGAATATACTAAATCTAAATCCTTACTTTCCATATTCTTTCATAGTAATTTCCCTATTCTTCGAATTCGACAATTAGCACGTAATGGCTCCCCATGTTTACTACGTTACTCAACAACCTGTGCATGGATGTAAGCTTTATTATGTTGTTTGTTCGTCATCGTTATTCTTTCCATTCACACCGTCATAATCTAGATATTGTGTATATTCCTTTATTTTGCTTTCAGTTCTATATATAAACATCAGCTTTGTCATTTTTTCGTTTGCCATTTTTTTATGCTGTAATTTTTTTTTGCAACTAAATAAGGTCCACCTACATCTGCACCAAACCGGATAGGAGCCATATGAGCTCTAGAAATGGCACCATGGTGACAAGACGTTAATGAGATTATAACTCTTTTTAGAGCCAAAAATTATTAGGGGCGAAAAAATGCCACGTGAGCCGTTCACACAAACTACGAAAAAAATCAATAATCTCTAAAAATAATAATTTCTAATCCATTCGGAGTGTCGAAGTGCAGAAAATATTCATAAAAGAGAATTTTATAAGCTATTCTAAAGAATTTATACAAACATATCTTTTTACAGAATAATACAGAAAGCTTCCTCTTTGGATTTAAAATCTCGAATGTCATCATTTTGAAGTTATTAGAATTTTTTTTTTAATTCTTACCTATTGCATTCTGATTTGTTGTCTCTTGTTGCTTTCTTAAAGCTGCTGATTCAGATATGGTTTTTCAAAATATAATTCGGATTGAATATTTAATCAATACGGACAATTTTTCAGTTTTGCTCCTTCGGGGTAATCTACAACTTTCGTACCGATTCCCGGCGTAATGTTGCGTCAAAACGGAAGGTGATCCACAGCACAGAATTTCTATGTAACCACAATAAACAAACTCTTTCACTAGTAGATCACATTTTATGGCAATTTAGACATTCTGTTGTGAATAATAAAACGCACATCTTTATTCGATTTTTTCATGAATTCTATGCGCGTAATTATAAAATTTTAAGCAAGTTTATTGCGCTTTAAAACATTTGTAAACCGACACTTCAATTAAATCTTTAATAGCAAGCAAGATTTTGTAAATAAAATATAATAGTCTAATTTTTGTAGTGCAAATGCGGTGAATACAATAGCAAGATCATTGTGACATAGACTTTATTTGTAATTACCAGCCCGAATATATAAAATCAGGCCTATATTAAGAAATCTTGAAATGTAAATGACTCTTCCTTAAAACTGTATGCAAAATAAAAATTCTATATAGATAATATTTCTACAGAAATAGTGGTAGATTATTTTTAGCCTCTCTACAAATACACTTAACAAACTTAGAAATGTCATTCAATAGGCGCTTTCATAAATTTCTAATTTTATTATATATTTCGAGCAGCATATTTCACTATTTAAAATCGCAAATTCAACAAACTTAATTCGTGCATTCAGTTCATATGTTCTCCTCTAAACAGTAAAATTACGTAACGTTGTGAGAAGTTCGTTACGGAGGAAAGAAACGGCGAGAACTGGTGACACAGAGGCTAATTATATGTCATATGTGTCGATAAGAACTTAAATTTAGTTATTATTAAAGTATTAATAAGACACAGTCTAGAAAAAAATGTTCATTTAGTTATTCTGCTATAGTCAATCGTATATTGTATTTACAAAAGTCATTGTAAAGGCAAAAAATTCGTATACTAAAGGAAGTTTCCGTTTAAAAAATTATAAGAGATTGTCCGCAAATGTAAAGCTGTACTATCTTTAAAATTTCCAATGGCAAACACATTTAGATTTCATGAACAGTATTTTCCTAACATAATCATCGAGACGTATTTAGAATTTTGTGTTTTCGACATAAGAAGGTCATTTCCAATAGTTTGACAGATTTTACAGGTTATTCTCTAGAGGAGTAGAATTTTTATTCATGTTACATTTTAAAAACACGTTTAAAGCTATGATCTGCGTGTTGCAGTAGATTACTACATGATGCATGAAAAAGATTTATTCTCTTAATTTTTTGTAGAAAAAATTCGATTCTATGCTGCAAATAGATATTCATGAGCATTATATAAATTCATATTCACTTAGTGCATATTGAAACAGTGGCCTTTGGTTAATCTGGAATAGCTCAAGGAAGAACTTGCAATAAAAATCCAATATTTTTATTCTAACATAATGGCAATAATACTTGCTTTCCTTTTTTCATTAATCGTGTCACGACTGTTCTAACTTTAAAATTTCTTTACGCGAAAATCAAAGTTAAAATATCACAATCTAAGGTTTAAAATGTTAATTATTAAGCCACTTATCTATCTACAAAATAAATGAATACATGTTACGAACCTACAACTTTGACAGTATAAAAGCCTGCACATTAGTTTATGACATTCACGAAAGAATACGCAGCTGTTAACTTTGTTGGAACCCAACTTTGATCAAATATTAACAGATTTGTCGAAATAGCTTATTATTCATTTACAACATTATATATGCATTATTTGAGGATTTTTTTCACATTCCATGACAAAAAAAATTGCTCGAAAAAATGACACATTTTAAAGAGAACACCATGAGAGGCATAATTAAAGAATAAGAATGAGTTCTTTACTGCGGGTAGCATGATTAAGCAGGCACGGGTTTAAAATACTCAATAGTCAGTAAAAAATAGTAACACATGCAGCATCTTCTTCGGCAAAGCTTGAGCTTAGTTATATTTCATAAAATACTAATTCAAACTACATGTTAACATTTTAGGGTGTTCAATTTCCTCTTTCTATTGCAAAAGAATAAAACTAAAGAGAATATTTTACTGCATTATTTACTTAAAATACATGCAGAAAGTTGTAATGAAATTTTTAATACATAGAGACATTGACAGTCATTACTTATTGAGAATTCCATAATAGGAGACTGAGTTCAAATTCACTGATATTCCACGCTTCCTATCGTGTGGAGCTGCGATCGTTTATAGGACCATTACCAGTGTTTATAAGCTCAGTTTAACAGTTCATGTAGATATTCGGTATTTCTGTTTATGTTACATATTTTTGACATAATATCTAGTTATATGTAAGATTACGAATAAGGTTTATGTTACATTGGTATATATATTACAAATACAATTATAATAACATGCTTAGTATTTGAGTTAAAACTTTTATCTCCAAAGCTAGATTCAATAAATTTTGTGCAAATTAATTATAAGTTTTTATTCAAATTTTAGAAATCAGTATCACATTTTATGACGTCTTTAGAGTATTTATGCTTTCAGAATCGGCTCGAAAGTGAATTGGTACTTAACAGTTTTCATAATGTTTCCAGTTATTTGTTATATAAGTCATTCTAAAAAGTGTGACTAGCATAAATAGCACAATATCTAGTTATACGTAAGTATACGAGTAAGGTTTATGCTAACTTTGAAATCTCTTTAACTTACGGGTGTGAATAAATCAGTATATTTTTAAGATCAGATATCTCGGTCAATTTCAAATCCTTCTTAAGAGCGATTTTTATCTTTCGTATTATTTTGAGCTTTTAACATAGATGCATTTTTTTCAGATTTCTACTTAAACAATTTATAGTGTGAAAAAAAGTAGCTTATTAGCCAGTATCTTGCAGAAGATCGTATCAGAGCTTTGCCTTAAAAAAGCAAACTTTAAACATGATAATTATATAACTTGTCGCTGGCTAAGAGACCTTCTAGATGAATTAAATCAGAGAAACGATATTTTCAACAAATATAATGTAACCCTAATTAACACTTATAGTGGATGCTCGGTAAATCGAACCGAAGGAATCCGGAATGTCGGATAATCCGAGCATCATTTTTTTTTTAATTTTCCGAAACAATTTTATTAAGAATTAAAGGATTAAATTTCAAATCAGAAACAAAGCTAATGTTTATTCCTAACTTCAAAGAAACAATTGAATTGTTATTCAAGAATGAACAGAACGCTTTAAATAGTAGAAACAAAGCCTATAACCTTCTTACTACATATAGAACTAAACCTGCTGCTGCGATTTTGAGCCAGCGCCACATAAACATTATTCCGGTCGGTGTAGCCACAGCATGGTGTTCTAAGTATCGTTGCACTAACAGCATCTGCGTATGATACAAGATCTGTCGAGACGTCTTCTTTTTTACTTTGCTCAGAATTATCTTGCGCTCAATCTCGATGAAGGGAACATTGTCGTGTAGAAACACCGATGTACTGTACTTCAAAAAGAATTTATTTATGCATACGACACACACTTCAACACGACCAACACTTCGACATAACGTAGCCATAAGAGGCTTCGATAAGGAAACGCATGCAGGATCAGTGAAGCAAACACTGACTGCACTCAGTCGGACGAGAACAACAGGTAAAAGGAACCCCGCCACTATTAACGAGTTGGCTATATTTAGCGCGAGATTTCATAGTAACCTTGAATTATTCCAGCACAAAATTACTACCCTCAACTTGTCAGCCTACGAATGCACTGTACTAGACGAATTGGCATAAATCTTTCTGTGCTCTTTCAAAGATTATCGCAACTTAATATCCTATAGCATTTGATATGCCAAGAGTTTTTTACCGAATTTCTTTGATAATCTGAATTTCCCAGATTCCAAACAGAGAGCAACACTAATTAGTTCAATTCCTGATGTTTCTCTGTATTTCAATGAATTTTGCTAAATACCAGTATTTTTAATACGAAATAAATATGAAATGTAATTGAAATTTTCTATGGTTCTGGATAGTATAAATTGATCAGTGTCTTTAGAGCTTGCAAACATTCATTCAATTACTATTGATTAGCGTGGCAACAGCGAACAACTGAGATAATGACTTATTTCATTGTCAGTTTTAGTGAATTGTTTGAAAACCGATCGCAGCGTACTGAAGTCTACTGAAAATACCATCCCTATTTCTCATCGCGATATCTTTTGTTTCGAACAAAGCATAAAGAACCAGCACACTGTTAAGGGTTTCTATAAATTTATGGCATTAGCCTTTGTTTTGCAATTACTGTTGTATTTTAACCCTTCGAACGGAAAAAATATTTCAGCTGAATACTTTGAAAACGGCCTCTCTATAGCTAAATGGTGAACGCAAATGTTTCGGAGCCGGTTTCCGGGTAATAAACAGAGAGCAACTTTCTACGCCGGAACCGGTTCAAGAGTAATAATCGAAGAACGACTTTCTGCGACGGAGCCGGTTTTAGAATAGTCATCAGAGAGCGATTTTCTACGTTTCAGCCGGTTGAAGGGTTAAAAGTACAACCATGCGTAAATTTTTTGCCATATCGTATATTATTCCTTTAAATTGTTTAAAGAAATGCTTTCCAATAAACTTATTTGCAAATAAAATTTCGCTCTAGATTAAAAATAATCGATACAGTATAGTAAGTATCTTGTGGGTTATTGTTTTCTTTAATCAATGTGTCATGCAATATTTATATGTTATATTGAATTAAATGCTGTATTATTTATATAATTATAGTTCTTGAATCAATAAGGAAAATTTGTCGGTTTTGTTCTTTCGAGGTTATGCACAACCTTCGTATCCAGGGCTGATTCCCGGTGTAATGCTGCGTGAAACAGGAAACCAGAAGGAGATCCACAGCACAGAAGAATTGTGTAACAATAATAAACAAAACAGAAACCTCTTCCACTAGTTGGTCAAATTTTGCAGTATTTTAGAAATGCTGCTGTAAATAATAAAACACATACTCCTATTCAAATTTCATATGAGTTTCATGCATGTTAATATAAAATTTTAAGCAAGTTTATAGTGCTTCAAAACGTTTGTAAGCCGTAAATTAAATCATTAAATACAAACAAATTTATAAATTATCTTTCTTTTCTGTAAGTAAAATGTTAATAATTTAACTTCTGTGGTGCAAATGCTATGAATTTTGAAAAACTTATTGTATAGAATTTAAATTCTATCTGAAACTTCATTCATTACTATTCGCCTTCGCTGGCCAGCTAGTTCGCCCGTTTAAATTAGTTTTTATTTTTGTATTTTATATTAATTATAGCATTTCCCGTCTCAGTGTCACCCGCAATAATTCAGGAAAGATGAACAAAATTGAATATTGTATTTGGTAATTTATATAAGACGTAAATTTAAAAATGCAAGCGATATATTTCGGTATGATGCATCACAGCAAACGGAACCTAAAAACTGCGTTTAGAATAACTCTCACTCAATTCATCGATCACTCATCGGTTGAATGATTAACGCTGAATATGATCGCACATGCTGGACGCCCTGTGAACCAGTGGGTGCCAGATTGTGTGGAAAAAGCGTGGCGGTAAAAAAATTTATAGACATCTAAAAGACCTGGGAGATTAGAGGATAGACAAAAAAATTATTAAAAAATTAGTTAATTTTCCCAAACACAATCGATTTTTTGTAATTCCTAGTTTCAGGCAGTTAAAATGAAAAAAAAATTTAATTTTTCTATAAAAAAAAGTTGAGTGCGCCTGACCCTCGGCGCCTTCCCGGACTCGCCGTCACTGGTGTGAACTATAACTGGACCGCATTTCATCACTACATCATAACCCGTCACAAACCCCCCAATTCCCCTCGCCTCCCCTCAGTGCTATAACCTTGTCCTGTAATCTTGAGGAACCGTGAACAACACCGTTTCTCCCCTGGAAATTTGTTTTAAAACATTTTCAAAAATTAATTCAAATTAAACAGAATATCAAATGGAAACAAAATTGGTGACATTGAAAAGCTAATTTCTTAAACTTTAAGATTGTGTTAAAATGGTTTTTGTGCGACAATATGCTCCGGAATTATTGCAGGAAAACGTTGAAATTTAATGTAAATTTTAATTAATTAAATATTTGATTTTGATTGATGATTGAATTAATGATTGAATGTCAGTTTAACGAAAATTCTGGATTGCTCCTCTCTTGTTATCAATGCCTCAAGCTGAACTGAAGGCGTTTTAAAAAATCGAGAGTGGTCTCCCAGCGATTTTATATTATACTTCCTCTGAGTTCCCACTTAAAGGGGCACCTCAACTATGGGGGTGAGAACCTGCCGTATAAATAAGCAGAGTCTCGTTTGCCGGTGGGATATAGTAACGGTAGGGGTTGAATCACCTCCCGCCGATGACCGGTCGTGGCTCTGTCTGAGGAGCCGTCGCATGATCCACTCGTAATGGGGACTATTATGTGGGGGCCACAGGCCCGATTAATTGTCGCTGGCGGCCGTGTCATACAGTTATCCTTGCGCCTCGGCTGTTCGCAGTTATTCTTAGTGAATGTAGTTCCTTTGAAGAATGTCACTTTAAGGAAATATGTTTCTATCTAAGAGTAATTCGAGTAAAGATACCGATATCAGTTAAGGTTCTTTTAAAGAATCCAAAATTGGTTTTCCCTCTGAGAGGTTTTAGCTGTTATTTCACGATTTTCAAGTTTCGAAGTTTCCCAACAAAAGCTTCATAAACAATTATGATAAAAAACGATTTAAAATTAATTTAAAACACAAATATTATTTTTAAAGACTACATTATATTTTATTATTCGCTATGCTTTTTTCATATTTTTTCCAATTTTTTTCCCTGACCAAGCGAATTGATGTCCTGTTTCAACTCGGAAGTTCGCCATCTCGTCTGTACGACTGTGAATTTGTTTATGACGCAGTCACTACTAAATAAGTAGTTATATTTTCCAATAATTTGGTATGATGTTCCTTGAAGTCATTAAAAACGATGTATGGGATAGTGAATTGTATTTTTGATTCCCTTTCAAGACGGTGGCCGTTTTAATGGTTTTCAATTTTAGTAAATCACTGGCGAATGTGATAACTGTATTTTTCTCAATACTGATAAAAGAAGGAGCTTGTGTATATCATACGCGTTTAAAAAACAAATATCTTTAAACCTCTAGAAAATGTAACAGAAAACAATTCCTGTTTTTTATCACGGATTTGCTATTCACAGCACATATACCCCTGTAAGTGTACACACATACAGGGTGTCCCATAAAGGACTCCCTTATTTTAAAATTAAATAACTTGGCAATGGAGATCGACACAAAAATAGAACCAGTGACATGTTTATTATTTTAAATCTGATACAGAAGTTTATAAATTGTTGACATATGTTACCGACAGGGGGCGCTGTATGGAGTAATCGTAGGCACATTTTTTCAAAGAGTTCCCTGAAGCATAGAGTGATCACACTTTCGAACAATTCCGCTGTTGAAACGTGAATGGAACGTTGCGGTTTTCGAACCAATTGCTGCACACTTCATGTCTTAGAAGATCGAAAAGACACTTCTTCGTTTATTACAGGATAGGACCTTACCACACCTCATCTAAATAGTTTTTGCCTTTCTCAGGGAATACTTCGATAATAGAGACACTGACCAACTCAACATTTATTGGACCAGCCATGGATTGACCCCCATAATCACCCTTGCAACTACTTATTGTCGGGAATATTTAACACTGGATAAGCTAGAACAGTTAATATGTGATACCATACGAGCCTATTTCCGTTGAGCCACCACTGAGGGTATCTCTAAGTTTAATTCTTGGTATGCACCATCTCTCTGCTGCGAAACATGCATATTTTGTATTCATTTGGATTAAGTTGCAACGATTGCCTGGAAAGGAGAAGTTTAGCGCTATCTTCTAGGACTCCATAACGTGAATTCAGAGTAGAGCGTCATCTATTGACAATAATTTTGAATCCTTTTGCATCAGATTCTCAGAATAAACTTACCACAATTTTCTTTATTCTATCGATATCCACTGTCGAGTTATTTATCCCCCCCCAGTGACCACCACATTATCTTGACTCCTGAACGAAGGCGAATTTCAGTGTATTACCCTTAAGTAAAACCAAAATCCAGTTGTATAACTCAATCTGCTATCTTTTCAATTGTTTTTAATCCCATATTATGTAACAATATTATTTTATATTAATAATGAGGCACTTCCGATTTTGCCCTGTAATTCAATTTATATTGACACATTTCTCCCAGCAATAGCAATGTCCAAAAGAAACGAAAGTTTAACTACTACGCTAACTCGCATCACCGTCGATTTAGCTTAGACTGCATTTGTAATTAATTACCCGCCCGAATATATAAATTCAGACCTTAAATAAAACGACTGAATTTGGAAATAAACGGATAATTGCGAAGTGATGAATAAAATTTTATATAGAAAATATTTGAATAAAAATAGTGGTAAAATTGTTTAAGCGTGTCTACATATAATTTATCATTCTTGAAATGACATTTCAATGGCGCTTTCTTAAATTGTCCCTTTCGGTGAATATTTCGAGCAGCATGTGTCGCTATTCGTAAACTGAAATTCGGGAAATTTCGTTCTTTCAGTCACTTCATATATTCTCCACTAAACAGTACAATTACTAGCCAGACTGGGAATTTCCATCCGGAGTAAAGAAACGAAACCACCTGATGACACTGAAGCAAATTATATATTAAATAAATAGATCAGAATTGTTATTATTATAATAATATTAAAATACAATCGAGGAGAAAACTGTCCTTATTGGATTATTCTGCCATCGTTCATCGTATATTGAATTTATAAAAGTAACGATTTTTTCTGTCTAAAATTTTCACAAGGTGTTGTCTATATATATGTGAAGCTGTACCATCTTCAATATTTTCATATGACAACAAGCCTTTTGTTCAGATGAATAAAATCTTTATAAAAAATTATCCTGTTCATAAATTTTGCATAACAAAGTCATCGAGAGATTTTTCGAATTTTATATTTTCGTCATGAAAATGTCGTCACGATTGTTAAACAGATTTTGACAGTCATTCTCAGGATGTCTATAGTAATATTTTCATTATGTGACATTTTAAATGCATTTTTAAGATATTATTAGACATGTTGCAGTAGAATACTATATAATCATTAAAAAAGCTTCTGAAATTTCCTAGAAAAAAATTTGATACTGTGCTGTTAAGAGATATTCATTAGGCATGTAAATCTTATCTAAACTGCACTTCAGCTGAAATTGCCTGTTCGCTCAAAGAATTAAAATTTAAAACAAAATAGAATTACTATGTTAATTTACTATGTTGAAGAAATGTTAGCATTAATCTTAAGATTCTTAGCTTGCTGAGAGAAAGATAACAGTTATAATATTTTTTGCACTCTGTGTCTGCATTTCTTTATCAGTGCATAATATTTATGTTATCATTGCTTAGTATTCTCTTATGTATGCGCTTAATGAAACGCTACACACAATGTTTTAAAGAATTTATATAAGGTGATATATATCATTTTATTAACCGTTAAAATGTCAATCAGCTTTCCTCCTTGCTTTATTGTCAAATTAGTAATTAATCGATATTCGTTGTAAATACGACGTATCTTATCCTACGAAGACATAGATGCTGGATATTTGCTTATCACGAATGCGGAATGCAAGTCACAGAAATTATTATTTTTCTTCTTTTGCAAAAATTATATTTGATATTGCCGCCTCAAAATAGTGGCATAAACGTATCGAAAATTAATTTTTCATAGCTCTGTATACCAATCCATTTAATTTCTAATAGTGGTTCTGCAAACAGTAGACGTCGCATTTCAAAAAATTCCAAATCTGTTCTCCGTCGAATCTTTAAACTTTTAGACATTTTTTACATCGATTTATTTACATAAGCTTCAATTTTTATCAGTATTCAAAAAATTCCATCTAAATACCTGATTTTTTATAGTATTAAGGAAATCACCATTAATTGATCCGATACTGGCCAACTCATTTAAGTGTTTTAATAGTTATAAACTTGTCATTGACTCTCCAAACATTTAAACCAATAAAACGACCAAAAGTTTTGAAACGGGATTCAATAATAAAACTACATTCACGTAGAATGTTTTTTTCTGACTTCAAGTTACATTTATACCAAATTCCAAGAAAATTGGACAATACTTTTGGCCGTGAGTGCGTGGCAAATATTTTTACGAACAGACAAAATGCCGAACAGTCGAGATTTAACAGGAAATAACTTCGCTTCTTCAATTATTTAGACATGGCCCTCGTATTAATTTTGTTTATTTTTCTTATGAAAACGAGCCCTTTATTATATATTTTTCAACTTCAAATTGGAGTATAAATTTCAAATCTTTCAGGATTCCACATGGTGTCTATAAAATGTAATCAGCTATTAAACTAAAATTTTATTGGAACTTCTTTGATAGGGTATTAAGAAATGAAAGAGAACCACAAGGAATAAAAACTATGTATCAACTGAATACAATGTTAACACGAATAATAAAATTTATGAAACAAAATAAATTATGAAGCATCTGCATGTGATTTACCAAGAAGGATAGCCCCTTTTCTTTAAAGTATCAGTAATGGATAAGAGGTTAATTTTTTCTGCACTTTGTTGGAAAGCTGAAATTGAATTCAGAAAGCCGTAAAAATACCTCTTTAATTAGAAAAGAGTTTTAAGAAATAACGATGGTCCATTTAAATTGAAATGTTCCATATTTTAAATTTTTCCACATATTTTAAACTTCCAAAATCAAGTGTAATTTCTTAATCATTGTTGTCTTCACGATAAGGGACCTTTTTTTCAAAAAAAGTAATAACTTCAAAATATTGACATTTGAAATTTTTAATTCAAACAGTAATTATTGTTATATTATTCCGGAATAAGAAACGTTTGTGTATATTCACAGGAACCTCTTATAAAATCCTCAATTTCAAGAATGTTCTGCACTTCGAAGCTGACGGATTAGAATTTGGCATTTATAGAACTGAGGTGTCGTCTCGCCCTCGTCATCTGACCAAGGTTCAAATTTACTAGAAGAAAATTAATTCCTAACAATAGTTCTGGTGTTGCTTCAAAACGGGAATTTAATATAACTATCATTTTTTAGATTTGATTTGATACCTTTTTCTGCACCTCTCGATATGTAAATAAATCTAATTAGATTAAATAATGCTTCGTGGTCTGTATTATTATTTTAAATTATTTGGTTGCTTTGAATTATTATAAAGTACCTGAGAGTAATTTTGCATCTTGGCTGTATCAGAGTTAGTTTAAATGTTTATCAAAAGAGTGGCCTCGACTACATCCAAAAGGAATCTCAAAAGATGTTGCAGTAGCGCGCCGAGCTTGATCCGTTCAATTATATTTCCTGTGGAAGAGAAAATCTGCGTTCACTAGCGTTCCTTATCAGTCATTGTTATTTTGATCTGGTAAGTTTACCTCTTATTCATGTACTTTTCGAATTGAAAATATGTAATCACTGCTGAATCTGGAGAAACTTTAAATTATCTTCAATATAATATGTGATGCATGTTCTCAACAATTTTATAATTTGTGCCTGAATCCCAATAGATCCCATAAAAAACCTGTACAGAAATCAGGGCCGTACCCAGGTGATCCTGCGCCCTTGGCGGAACTGGCATAGCTGCGCCCCCCTTACGTGATACATTTTCATTAATTTTTCATCCCTTCTATAAAACCCCTACCCGGAAAAAACTACATTCCTGCAAATATTTTTATACACGAATTTATCATATTTTACGATTTATTAAATAGATTTAATAAAAATTATGTATTCTTAAAAAATTCTTTAATGACCTATATTCAGGAAAAATGCTGTACACAACAAAATAAGTGTATCATCAAATAAATTACAAATTACACATATTTTCTAAAAGACAGGAAAAAAAAGAAAATCTATATCTTATTGCTTATTGCAGCTATTGAACATTGGCTTTTGCATGATGCATAATAAAGAAGATAATTTATTTTCTTCGCACTATCTTTAGTGTATAGTACATAAATTACTAATTAGAAATAAAAGAAATTAGGGCTGAAATTAAGAGTTGAGTACATATGAGCTGAATTCAAATTTTATTAATATCAAATGACTTTTTCTATATCAGAAGTTCCCAAGAAGTACCCCAAGGGGTACGCGGGGACAAGTTATTGGTACTCAAAATGGCGGAAAACAATATATAAGAATATTCTAGACTACTAAGATTATCCTACTTTATTGTATACGATTGTGCTTGTGTGGGCTTTTTTCCACTTCCAATTTATGATGACTACAACAGATTGTAACTTTCTGAGCTATTCCTTTAGTTTTAGATTGTAGTCCTTTTGAGTTAAACAGCCCAATTTAGGTAACTGTTTGTGGTCCAATTTAAGCAACTTTTAGACAAAAAAAATTCCCTCGAACCTTACCTTTTACTTTATACCCTTAAACTATTTTAATAAAATTACTGTAGTAAGTTTTAGTTTTCTTATCTGACGATATAATAACATATTTTACTACTTCTTTTTAAAACAGCGTAGGGATTGTTAGTCTTCTGTTAAAATATTTAATTGGTGTTCTCGAACTGCAACCACTAAGATTTTTCTCTCAAAAATAATTTCATGTACTACATTTATGTCTTTACAAACTAATTTGCATATTTTAAGGCCCAAATATTTAATAGAATTTAAGTTTTGATACCAATCCATTCCAGAAGCTATTTCAAATTCAGCAACTCTAATCTACATATCACTGGCAAAGTAAGATATAAATACAATTTTTTGATTGAATTTTAATTATTTTTTTGCTGGGTGTATAAGGAGCATACTGTTATTATGGATATTTTCAAAGCCAGACTGAAAGTAATGTTCTTACAAAAGTTGCTTTATTCTGGAGAAAATTCAGAAAAAAAACTGCGTCTACACACCATTTTGTTTCAGTTAACAATTGATACAAGACATGAGCATAATATCTTCTATGAACCTGTCGATCAGCCACATCAGCAAATTTACTTTGTAAACCATTATTCTGCTTATGGTAGCTTCTGTTTATAATTTTAATATATTTCTAACTAACTGTCTTTGGAGACCAGCTTGTTCGCTCGGAATATCCTGGTTGTTAAACAATTAATGCGGAATACATAACTATTTAAAATTTTACGTTTATTGTTTGATAAGATTGAAAAATGCAAATTTAATGAAAATTGAAATGTATGTGAAATTAATTTACCTTTTTCTCTCCCTGCTTTCGAAATAAAACATTTCTGCGCAAGGCCAAACCGAACAGCAAAAAATTAACAGATGGGGAAATTGTAAAATATCTAAACGTCTTATTACATATCGAATTAAAAAATAATATGATGATTTGAAAAACTAAAAGATAGAAACTAAATTTCCACAAATAATTTCAAGAAAAATGTTAAAAATATCATTTATGAGAAAAGATAACTACCAGAATTTTCCAAATAATAAATTTTGTGAAGATAATAAAAGTTCATTTTCATTTTTTTCTTAGTCAAGATGTCAAAAAGAGAAACCTGACAAACAATAATTGCGAAATTAAAATGAAACTAAGAATCTGTAATTCGATAGCAAAAGAAAAAACAAAATGAATCTGTCAGTTATCTCATTATAATTGAAGAGAGAAAATATTATCATTAGTGGCAAAAGAAAATACTTCACTGCATAAAACTTACCAAATGAAATAAAAATCAATTTTTTTTAATGAGCTTGAGTTGAAAAATATATTTAAAAAAGTGTTTAGGAAAAAACTGCATGTAAGCGAAAATCTCTTTTGGAGCTAGAGTAGTTAAATGTATCAAAGAGAGGAAATTTTGTTCACCATAATGTTAAAAATGGTTAAAGATCATGTGATTAAATATCACAAAAAGATATCACCCCGCCCTGCCTTGGCACCCGGGTCTACATTGAACGCCGGCCGCCACGACTTCATCGGGCACTATGGTCCCTGCATAATAGCCCGCATTACGAGCGGCTCATGCGACGACCCCTCATTTTACTGGGGTACGACCCGTCATCGGAAATGAGCTCTAAGAGCCACACCACCATTACTGTATGCACCAAGAGAGCGAGAACCTACTTACTTAACCGACATCTTCTCATCCGTGAACTTCGCCATGCTGGAATCACATGATTGAATATGCGATTTTATAAAAATAAGGAAATTAGTGGTAATGTGATTAAATAAGGAAATTAGTTTGTGATTTTAAAATTGAAAAGTATTGTTGCAAATTATAAATTTCTTTAAATTAAAGAAAAATATTGTACAGTTATTAAATTGATATCATTGAAAAGATATGTTTTTGAATTTTAAAATGACGTAAAAAGTGATTTCTTTCGATGATATTTTTGAAAAATACGGCGAAAAAACTGCAAAATGTAGATTACCTTTTTATTAACTGAAATTTTAATTATCTTTTGAGCTTTGAAAAGTTGATAGTGATTCTACTCTTGTTTTGAAGAGCATATGCGCCAAATTCCATCAATATCAAGCAAAAATGTCGATTTTTTTAAAAAGGAAAATAACATTAATCTTTGTATACATTATTGTAAAGTAAAATTTTATGGTTAAATCAGTTATAATTATCAAGACAAGTAAAATCAAAGAGATCATGAATTTGGTGTAGAATAGTTGCATTAGATTTTTTATGCAATAAACTAACACGAAATACTATAATGTTAATTTTATATTTTGCTTTCAATCATGCTTCTGTATACATACTTTTACTACTAAAAGCGCATGTATGCATAGGTGACTGTCTGTTGACGTTCTACAAGACAGACCGTTGAGCCTAGAGTTGCCAAATTTGGTACAAACCTACTATGAAAGGTTCAGTGAGTTTTTTAAAACTTGAATCAATTAAAACTTAAGAAAAAATCCGGGAGAGGTTCAGCGATAATAACCGGAAATATTATAATTTAAAAATGATTTCTACACCGTCTTATATTTCAAAAAAAAATTATCTTCCAAATGATAGCAGCCTAGTTGTCGTGTAATTTTTCTTAAATTTGTAAATTTAAAAATATATTTTTTATGTATAACTTACAACAATGCTGTATTGAAAGTCAAACCAATTTCACTGTTTCATGAAATCTTTAATTTAATATTTCTCCTAATGTTTAATTTAATGTTTCTCTTATGTTGAAAAACGTGATATAAAAATTTATTTTGATTATTACGATACAAAACCTTTTGTTGTGATGAAATGCTTCCATTTTCGTTGCTTTTCCAGTATTTTTTAGTTTAATTTTTTGTTAATTCTTTGCTACTTGATATAAATTTACATTTTTAAAGGATTTATTATATTATTTTGAGAGATTTACTTTTTAGCTATGATCTAAAATTCATTTTTTCACTTAGGGCAGATAATTTTCATGGAAACCATGAAACCCTTCAATGGATACCATACAATATATTTATATGTAATAATTAGGTAAAACATTCAGGTTATAGTCAGATAAAGAAAGTGTAATAAATTTAATTTAAATCTGAATTATGCATGATAGAAATAAAACTTAAATTTCATTAAATTTAGTTATATTAAAGAGCCATTCTGCCTAAGACTTTTTTAACAGTTGAATGTAAAAATCAAAGTCATTAATTGTATTAGATGCAAAACATATTGCCTTAAAATATTTTTCAAATTAGCTTGCGAAAAATTAAATAAGTTGGTGTTTTTAAAATTGGTTGGTATAAATAATATATAATTAAAAGAATGGGCGAATCAACTGGCAGTAGAAGGCGACTAGTATTTAATACAACAAAAGAAATTTAAAAATACAGAAATAATTTGAGCTCACCTCTTAAAACTAATTTATCTCCTTAGAAAAAATGAAAGTGTCCAAGTATTTCTTTATGCGCCCACTCTCTGTTGAAACAAAAAGAGAAGAACAACATTTTCTTCGTATTACTTGCCACTAAAGAAGCGCCAAAGGACAACTCGTCCAATAAGGATGAGGCCCCTTTATCCTTTCTACAGTGTAATAAACAAGATAAAATAAGATCTCGCCACCCTAAAACACAAAACTCTAAGAAAAAGAGCGATTACCTTTTCCTTTGAGATTTTAAAAGTCAAATTACGTGAATTTTTTGCACTCTCCCCTCTTATCAGTGTCTTAGAGGTTCGGGAAAAATTCTTATGGCAGGTGAGTTCCCTTGTCCATCTATTTTACGACTGTAGAATGAGAGGCAATAAAGAAGAAAAAGCATGTTGTTTTGCCATCTCTAGCAAGAACCACACCCATGGTCAAAGAAGTATCATTTGCACCTTGCTGGTGGGACAATTTTTTTCCTGCTTCAACAAGAAACTCAAAGTGCTCATTGCCGCATCAGTGTGTAACGTAAAGCTACTTGCTATTTTGTTCCTCGAAAAGGCACACTCTCTCTGTAAGGGGGTCACAACCAGATAAGCTGGCAACTTGACCACTGGACAAATCTACTAACCACTCCCGTAATGTTGAGTAAGCCACTGAAGTCTTATTCTCAAATCCTTCTTTATTTGCACAGCAGATCGTACAAATCTAACTCTTAAACAAATTTTTTGAAATGGTCATTTTTGCGCCCCTGTTCTGCCTACGCCATTGGCGGGGACCAATCTCGCCACCCCCTCGGTACGGCCCTGACAAAAATTATCTTAGTGCTGCGATCCTTAAAAAACTTTCTTTGTCTCAAGCCTTATTCTGCTATATCTCATTATGTTTCTTAATATTCAGGTCGGATTCTCACGAAAATAGCAATGGATTGGCGTGGACTAGAGTTAAAAGAATGTGAGGTTAGCTAAAGCAGTTAGAGAGAGCAAGTACCTCCCTTTCGCTACCGTCCGGAAGTCTGACATCTCAAGGTGTTCTTTACGTATCCGCCTGGCTTAAAATAAAAGTTTCAAGTCTGAACTCGATAGGAAATATATATTAAACGCACAATAAATATCTAAATTGATCGAAAGAAATTTTCATCCTCTTGACAACTATTGAGTTTATAAATTGTGTTGTCACAATTTGTGTGTTATATCTGGCAATAAATCTTCATCGACTTTGTAGTGGAAGGAAGAGAATCAAGTATGCATTTTAGAACTCTTTCTTTTGACCGAATGGATAGAAAATTTAAAAGAGATCTTTAATTCTAGTCTAAAAACCGTTTGCCGTTCTCTGGGCTGCGAAAAATGCGCATTTTGTATAAATTGTGTTGCGTTTACAAGATTGCCTGCAAAGGACAGTTTATAGCTATCTTCTAGGACTCCATACTGCGATAAGAGTTTAGAGCGCCACTTGTCGGCATTATTTGTAACTAATTTTAAATCTTCTATATCAGACGTGTTTCAGAATTAACTTACTACTGGTTTCATTAATCTATCGATCTCCTCTGCCGAGTTTATTTTTAAAATTGAGCCCATTGTGGAACAACTTATATAAATGAATTTAAAATTTTTGCAGTGCGAAATAGAAACACCAATGTATATAAAAGAAAAAATAAACCAACTTGAGGTGCACTACACTAGAGTTTCTCTTATGTTTACATGTTACTCCACGTTGTGTCTTGAGCTCCGCAGTAGATAGAAGAGAATAAAGTATGCATTTTCTAACTCTTCCCTTTGACAGATTGAATATAAAATTTAAAACAGATCTTCAATTCTAGTCTTAAAACCGTTTGCCAAATTTCACCCACCTCACTCTCTGCGTTATGGAGTTATGTTCATCCACAAACATATAGACTGATAGAATCCCCCTCAACACATTTCTCTCAAATTCTGAGAGAAATCTCCAGTTTTGGTGGAGAAACAGCACACCAGATTTCATCCATGTAATTTGTTGCGTTTTCTAGTTATCATGTTGACAGACGGAGAGAATTCTGAAAATAGATTTCCTGTCTCGGGAAGTCTATTTCTGGAGGTTCACGAGCACTGCACATCACGCAAATTTGGCCGCTGCTCGCTAAAACCGGTCGTCAATGCGAAACACCTGCGAGAATATGACCGACGTGGTTGCCCCCCAAGACCATTCACCCCACCCTCCTCTGCGTGTCCGGATTTCACCTACAAAAATAAATTATGGTAAATGTATTTATGTTTGAACACGTATGTTTGAACGTTAGTGTACTTATAATATATTTTTTGATAAATTGTGTGTTGTTATTTATTTTCTTCTGTTAAGGATAGTAAATTTTAAGGGTCTGTTTTTAAATGTGAGGAGGTTGACAGTAAATTTCTTATTTTTGACAAATACAAGTAAAGGGATTTCGATATGTACTTATAAAATAAAGATCTAAGCATTCCATTTCTTTTTACTAAGACATGAAATTTTTGAAAGTTGTGTTCAAAATTGCACACAATTAAAGAGAATTCCAAAGAAGCGAAGAAAGATCCCTTGAAAAAATGCGCAGTTAAAAGAAGTTCCTAATTCATTTATAACAATTGATGAGTTAATTTTTTTTTTAAAGTAAGAAATGATAGTAAGTTAATTGCTTCTTTTCATCTCTTGCAATTTTTTAAATCTCTTCTGATTTTTGAATATTTTTAGTTATCTATTTTTTCACAGTTTATTATTATATTTTTGTGTACTCCTCTTTCAAAATATGTACAGCATCCTGGCTTGAATTTCAGATAATCTGGTCACTTTAATTTTACATTTGTGATACAGATAAATGAAAAAACATAAACAGTGTGAGTTTGACCTATTCTGCCAAACTAAAGTGGGTGATAGAAGAGCCCATGGGGATCATGAAACACTGTAACTAACCTATTCAACGATAACTGTTTCCAATTTATGGCAGATTCAATGATGTTGCTAAAATTCGTGAAAAAATCCACATTTAAAATCCACATATACTCGAAAAATAAGTATATATTATGAATGAGCAGTTAACATCCTTTAAGATGACAATTTTATTTTCATAGAAGTACCTAGATTTGAAACCGAATTTCAAGCGTTGAAACGTTGGCAAAGTGCAAAATCGAATGGTCGTCAATATCTTAGATAATAAACACCGTTAGAGCTAAAAGATGTCAAATTTACCAAACAGTCGTACAATCTATCAGCTTTCGAATGAGCCTACCATAAACCATATCAGTGTTTTATTTGAGGAGAAATTTAGTCTTTCGTTGGCAATACTTCACTGAAATCAGTGTCCGTCGAAATAGGCATTTGACAAAAAGGCGCCAAGCAAAACGATGGTAGATAAATGTAATGTATGCAAATTCGCCACTATAAACTCTTTAGGATATGCAGATGTGTTCCAGCCTATTTACATATAAGAAAATATTGGTTGCCAGGTTTCAATGGGGACACACTCATATCTACAGTGTCATAATATATAAATACAATAAATTAACGTAAATAAGTTAACATAATGTGTTCCTAAACTAAAGTTCTGTTATATATATACAATTAATTACAGTTAACAAGTATTATACATATTAATAAAAGTAAAATTTATGATTGAACTGGAAATAATTTTGGTGGGAGTACAGCATATTCTATATTTGGAACTAGACAATTATATTGTGAATTTTTTATCCAAACTGAAAGTTAAGTTTGAGAGAGCATAGGAAATTTGCTAGAAAAAGAGTTCTTTCCCTTAAATCTCTCTCTATCTTGAAAACATAAAATACTGGGGGCCCATATTGATTTACGTGCAAGTGGGTCCACTTACCACCGGCTAAGCTGGCAACCTGGCCAGTCCGACACATTCACAAAAGAATACATAAATAGTAACTTCGTTAGAAAAGAACTCTGATCAAATATTAACAGAATTGTCGAAAGTAGGTTCGAACGTGGTTATCTTTTATTTATCAGATTATATCAGCATTATTTGCGGATGTTTTTTTTAAATTCT
Source organism: Araneus ventricosus (assembly GCA_013235015.1). Taxonomy (NCBI): domain Eukaryota; kingdom Metazoa; phylum Arthropoda; class Arachnida; order Araneae; family Araneidae; genus Araneus; species Araneus ventricosus. Next base: position 104,672 of record BGPR01001669.1, on the reverse strand, counting down.
AAAACAAGAAAATAGTGATGCTGAGAAATGTCACTTGTTAAGGAGACTTGGAGAGAGGCATGATTCAAGAATAAGAATGAAATCTTTAGTGTTTGGCGTTTGCATGATTAAGCAATCTGATATGGGTTTCAAATACTCATTAGTCAGTAAAAGATAGTACAATATGCAGTATTCATTTTTACAAGGTCAAACCTTTGCTATATATAATAAAATTTAAGTGCAAAATACATATTAACATTTTAGCATGCTCACTTTCTTCTTTCTACAGCAAAAAAAGCAAAAAAGGCATTTTACTGCACTGTTTACTTAAGAAAATATGCGTGCTAATGATAATAGTAAGAATTCATTTTAGTTTTAGATATCAGAATAATATTATATGACATTTTGAGATGACTTTTTCTTTGAGATATAGTTTCAAAATGGAATTGATATTTCACAGTCTTGAAATTGTTCCCATTTATTTGTTATGTAGGTTGTTCTGAAAAATGTGATTAGCACAAACTGATATATTATCTGTGGAAAGAAAGTTTAAGTTTTCATTAAACTTACGGGTGTGAAAAAATCAGTATCTTTTCATGATCACTTATCTCGGCAAGTTTCAAGTCCATATCAGGAGCGATTATTATCATTCGTATTATTTTGTGTTTTTAATATAGATGTACTTTTGCAAATTTTTAATTTAAAAATTTGTAGTAAAAAAAATAGTTGTAATTATATAGCCAGCTTATTAACCAGTCTCTTTCCAAGTATCATATCAGAGCAGAGCTTTAAATAAACAAGTTTTATGCAGAATAATTAAATTCCTGGTTGCTAGTTGACAGCCATTTATTCAACACTCCTATACAACGTCACAATAAGAGGCCTCGTTGGGGCAGCGTATGTGAGATCAGTGAAGCGAACACTGACTCGACTCGGACGGACTAGACAAAACGTAAAACAAACTAAGTACTTTTAACCCTGTAGGCTTTTTTTGCGAGCGTTTTCATAGTAAATGTGAATCACTCCAGCAGAAGGTTATTTCCCTCAATTTGTTTGCCTAAGGTTCCACTTTGCGGGGCGAATCTCTTTCACAGATCACCGAAATTCAATACTCGACTACATTTGGTATGTCAAGAGTTTTTTAGGGAACTTCCTTGACAATCCGAAATTACCAGAATCCGAATCGTGAGCAGCCCGAATTAGTTTGATTCCCGAGTTTTCACTACATTTAAATGTATTACATGAAGTAGCAGCATTTTTATAATGTTTTAGATTCAAATAAATATTGAAATGAGTTGTGTTGGATTTTGTATAATTCATTCAATCAATTTCTTTAAAACTTGCAACTCACAAAGAAATATTTTTAGTGTAGCGGGAGAGTCAGAAACCAATGAGATAATAGCTTTTTAATGTTTTAGTGAAGAGTTTGAAAATCGATTACAGCGCTACTCCAGAGGCAGGATAGCTACTAAAAATAACATACATATTTCAAATCGTAACTGTAACCCAATTTATCTTTGTTACATCTTTGGCTTCGAACATAAAGAACATTCAGATTGCTAAAAGTGTATTTAAATTGATGGCAATCGTCTTTACTTTCCAACTGCTGAAATATTTAAAATCTTTCACGATGTAATCAGTAATTTTCTGTCATAAAATAACAGTCATAATTATAAAACTGAAATTTCTAAAACCATGCTTGTTGATAGATTCTTTTGGAAAAGTAATTTCATTTAAGAACAAAAATGTTCGAAAAAATATAGTATCTTCTGGAATATTTTTTTGCTTTATTCAATGTTATGTTGAATAAAATTGTATATCAATGCTAAAATAATAGTTCTTAATTCAATATGGACAAGTTGTCTTTTGTTCATTTTTGGTAATGTACAACTTTCGTACCCAGAGACGATTTCTGGTATAAATCCTTCGTGAAACGAAACTCGGAAGAGTTTCCAAAGCACATATGATCTGTGTAACATAATGAAGAAAAATAAAACCTCTCTAACCAGTACAATAAGTTTTATGGTAATTTAGAACTGCTCCTGTAAATAATAAAACACATACTCTTATTCAAACTTTACATGAGTTTCATACATGTTAGTTTAAAATTTTTATCAATTTTAAGTGCTTAAAAATGTTTGTAAACCGAGTCTTAAATTCAATGTTTAAAAGAAAAGCAATTTATGAATTATATTTAAATTTTCAAATATGATTTTAATAATTAAATTTGTGTAGTGCAAATTCTGTGAATTCTAAAATGCTTATTGTATAGTATTTAAATGCTATCTCACACGATAATCATTATTCTTTAGGAATTTCTAATGTCATTGCCTTTGTGAGCATATCTGCAAAATGATTTCTAAGACACTGGAATCAATATATTCCAAACCATATGCTATTATTTCTTTGACCTTGAATTACTGAATTCTACGTATTTTTTATAGAAGATAGTGCTAAATTGTACATAAAATATATCCCACACATCGTAAAAAACTTACATCAGCCTCTTTGCAGACGACACTGCTATTCTTTTTAACAATCGACACCCAAATGTAATCTAAGAAATATTCAGTGAGCCCCTCCAAAGACTTGAAAAATTTCTAATCCAATGGGAAATCCAAATTAACATCAGTAAATATCAAACAGTCTACTTCTTATGGAAGAGAAAGCTCCCTACTCCACCGAAGTTGTTCAAAAGAATTATTATCTCGTATAATGGAACTGCATACCTTGGTGTAACTCGTGATAGACACCTAACTTTCGAAAAACAGTTCAAAAAAATTTAGAGAAACTACAAATGTGCTTAAACCAAATTATTCTCCATAACGAGATGAGACTCCCAGCTCTCGCAAACCATTAAATTTTTAATTTTTAAAACTATGCTACGTCCTCTTATTAATTTTGCTTACCCTATATGTGTCACTGCAGCTAAGACTCTTAGAAAAGACTGAGAAACCCTTGAAAACACAACTGCTCGCCGAATAAGTAAGTTGCTATGGTTTCTAGGGAACAAGGTTATACAGGAAAATCTACAACTAACCTCTGTCAGAAACTATGACAAAAAATAGACACAAAAGGCTACCCGGCACTCCGATGAATTGCCACATACCATCCCAATACAATCATAAGACTAATCAGCAACTAACCTTCCCAATACCTACTGTCCCACCACACTAGATTGACTCCTGTGCGAATGGCAGTGCATTATCCTTCAGTAAATACAAAATCCTTGTTGTATAATAACTCACTCGCCTATTTATTCTATATCTTAAATTTGTTATTCTTTTTTAATTCCATATTACGTAATAATAAACAATATTGTTTTTCAATAATAATACGGAAGTTCCGATTTTAACCTGTAATTCAATTTCTAATGCCAGATATTTCCCAGCAATAAGCAATGTACGGATATTAAGAGCCGGGAGTTTAATCACTAAGATAACCTGCAGCACCGTCGAAATATCTCCAGCTATATTTGTAATTAATTACCAGCCCGAATATACTAATTCGGACCTTAAATAAAAACTTGTGGTTCCTTGAACCTCAGGCATTTTTAAAAAATAATTAAGAATTTATATAGAAAATATTTGTATATAAATAGCGGTAATCTCTTTTAAGCGTGTATATTTAAATACTTTCCACTCAGAAATGCTATTTCCAAGAAGCCGTCTTAAATTGTCAATTTCGGTGAATATTTCGAGCAGCATGTATTGCTATTAGTAAACGCAAATTCAACAAATGTCAAACAAACATTCACTTCATATATTCTCCTCGAAACATTACAATTACATGCGATTCCCAGAATTTCCATCCGGATGAAAGAAATGACGCCACCTGGTCACACTGCAGCTAATTATATATTGTATGAGTAGGTTAAAATTTATGATTAGATATTATTATAGTACTGTTAAGGTACAGTCGACGAAAAAACACTTTCCATATAGTATTATTTTGACATCACTCATCGTATATTGAAATTATAAAAATCATCATAAAGAAAATAAATGCGTCTATGGAAGGTTTTTTTTTTGTATAAAAATTTCAAAAGGTGTTGTCTACATATGTAAAGCAGTAATATCTTCAGAATTTCCATATGACAACACCTTTTTTTGTTTTCAATTATAGAATATGCTTGAAAAAATATCATGTAGATAAATTGTGGCTATCGTAGTCATCGAGAGATATTTCGCATTTTATGTTTTCGGTATGAAAATGTCTTCTCCAATTTTTAAACAAATTTAAGAAATGTGATCAAATTTTCTAGAAAAAAATTCGATTCTGTGCTGCTAAGAGGTATTCATAAGGTCTGTAAATTTTAACTAAACTGCACTTGAGCTTGAATTGTGAGTATGCTCAAAGAACCGAAATTTAATACAAAATAAAATATTTCATTTATTGTTTTAACGAACTGTTAACATTAATGTTAAGAATAATATCTTGCAGAGAGAAAGATAAAATTATTTTTTTTTCTTTTGATCTTTTTTCCTGGATTTCTTTATTAGCGCAAAATATTTCAATTACCATTGCTTAATATTCTCTTATGCATGCAGCTTAATGAAACTCTACGCACATTTTTATAAGATTTTATAGAAAATGACATATCTTTTCATTAACGTTTAAAATATAAACCAGTTTTCATCCTTGCTTTATTGGCAAATTAGTATTTAATAGATATCCGTTGTAAATACGACGGATATCATAATACGAAGACACAGATGCAGGATATTTGCTTATTACGAAAGCGGAACGCAGGTCACAGAAATTAGTATTATTACATTCCTTGCTAAAAAATTGATCCTGTAACTGTAAAATAGTGGCAGAAACTTATTGAAAATTAATTCTTCAGGTTATTGAATTCCAATCCATTTCATTTACACTAGTAGTTCCCAAAACAGTAGACCTCGCGTCTCAAAAGAAAAAAAAAATCCTAGATTTTTTCTCCGACGACTGTTTAAACGTTTAGACATTTTTTTAAAATCTATTTATTTACATAAGTTTCCATTTTATCATTATTCACAAAATTTCTTTCAAATGTCTGCTTTTTTCAGTATTAAGGAAATCACCATTAAAATTATCGATATGGCCAAATTATTAAAATGTTTTAACGGAGATAAACTTGATATTTTAAACTTCCAAAATAAAATGCAATTTCTTAGGCATTGTTGTCTTCTCGGTAAGTTGTATTTTTAAAAAAAATAATAACATCAAAATGAAGAACATTTGAAATCTTGAATCCAAACAGGAATTTTTGTTATATTATTCCGTAATAAGATATATTTGTATATATTCATAGGAACGTCTAATAAAATCCTTAATATGAAGAATTTTCTGCACTTCGACACATACGAATTAGTATTTAATATCTATAGAAGTTAGGTGTCTTCTCCTCCTTGTCATCTGACCGCGTTTCAAAATTACTAGGTCACCGCAAAAATAGTTCTCGTGTGTCTCGTGCAGACTCGCCTTGTTATTTTTCAGATTTTATTTGATACATTTTCTTCCTTTATAATAATTCTGGAATCTCATAGATCATTCATTTCGCCAGGACATAGTGAAATATTTTTTACAAAATAACGATTATTTTGTATTTTTACGATTATTTTAAATAAGTCGATTTGAAAAATATCTTTTACTCGAATTTTCGAAAATCTATATATATAATTCTCTTACGTAGCGACAAAAAAGGGTCGAATTTCTTAATCGCCGTTTGGCAACAGCTCGCAAGTTTGATTTGTTTACATCCGCGGAAAGTCTAAAGTTGCTTCGTGTGATCACGTTTATTGAAAACTATTTTTAGTAGTTGGAAATTTGTAAAAATAATGAATTTAAGTCGTGCTGTTGGATATATTATCCGAAATGAACAAAGGCGTACTGAACGGAGTCAGGAAACAGTTCAGGAATCCACTATAAGACGACGTATTCGAAACGAAGCCGATAATCGCCGTCGAACAAAACGTGTGTGTATTCGAAACGATGTTGAGGAGCATAATTGTGGAACTATGTCCGAACAGTGCGGTTTTTGTGGGGCTGTTTATTGGAAGGAAGAGAAAAATACTGCCCATAAGTATACAAAATGTTGCCATGATGGAAAGGTTCAGTTACCGGCATTTCCGGATGCACCGGAACTATTGAAAGTATTGCTAACTGAAAATTCACCTGATGCTAAAAATTATCGACAGCGAATTCGGGAATACAATTCTGCCTTTGCATTCGCTTCGATGGGAGCACAAATTAAACCACCACGTGGAACTGGGCCATACTGTTACCGTTTACATGGTCAAGTGTACCACAGAGTTTCCCCCCTGTATGCAAGTGACCAACATAAAGAAAGTTACGGACAACTTTATATATTTGACTCCAGTGAGGCAACAGAGAAACGCTTGAGTAACAATCAAAATTGCTTGCAACATGTATTTGAAAAACTTGATTTTATGTTAAGGGAAATCAATCCCTTTGCTCAGTCTTATCTTCAAATGCACCGATTGGTACAAGAGCACCCAACTACATCAGTGAAAATGGTATTTTTGGAAGATAAAAATTTGGATATGCGGCGCTATAATGCTCCTACTTTATGCACTGAAGTAGCAGCTATATTTGTAGGTGATAATGGAGAGCCCCCAGCCAACCGAGACATTTGTGTGTACCCAGTTGGGAATACATGCCAAAGCATTTCACCTTTAAATCAATGCTGTGATCCAATGACCTATCCTTTGCTATTTCCAAGGGGCGAGTGTAGTTGGAACACTGGAATGGAACATGTAGAAGAAAGGAGAACAGCAAAGCGCACCCGTGTCACTCAACTACAATATTATGCATACAGACTTTCCCAGCGAAATGGTTTCAGTATTTTGCACAATAGTGGTAAGCTTTTTCAGCAATATATTGTTGATGCATATGTTAAAACCGAAGGCTCACGTTTACATTTTTTGCGACAAAATCAAAAAGATTTGCGAATTGAACTTTATCGGGGGCTTTTAGATGCTTTAGAGTGTCGAGCACATAATGAAAATATACGCACTGGAAAACTTATAATACTGCCATCTTCTTTCCAAGGGAGCCCACGTCATATGCAACAAAATTACCAAGATGCAATGGCTATGGTACGCAAGTTTGGTAAGCCAGATCTCTTTCTGACATTTACTTGCAACCCATCTTGGTCTGAAATTTTAAATAGCATGGAGGGTGTGCAACGTCCTGAAGACCGACCTGATATTACTGTACGTGTATTTAATATGAAATTAAAAGAACTTTTAGAAGATATTTGCAAGCATGGAATATTTGGAACTGTTTTGGCCTATATTTATGTTATTGAGTTCCAAAAGCGAGGTTTGCCTCATGCCCACATTCTTCTAACATTAGATTCAGAAAGCAAAATTCGCACTAAAGATGACATTGACAAGTTTGTGAGTGCAGAACTTCCAGATCCTTGCACTGATCTTAGACTCTTCCAAATTGTGACAAAATGCATGGTACATGGCCCATGTGGAACTATAAATATAAATTCTCCATGCATGAGAGATGGACAGTGCTGCAAAAGTTTTCCGAAACAATTCAAGGATGATACAGAGGAAAATGTTAATGGATACCCTATTTATCGCAGAAGAGCCACTGAGCCTGTCCAGGTAGGGAAATATTCCATCGATAACAGATGGGTTGTCCCCTATAATCCTTGGTTGCTTAAAAAATTTAATGCGCATATTAATGTTGAAGTTTGTGCCTCGGTTAAAAGTGTCAAATACTTATATAAATATGTATACAAAGGACATGATGCAGCCTCGGTCAAAATACAAAAAGAAGGTGCTCTGGATCATGATGAAATTTTAAGTTTTGTTGAAGGTAGGTATGTTAGTGCACCTGAAGCCATGTGGCGTTTAAATGAATTTAATTTGTCGCATAAATCCCACACTGTAGTGCGCTTAGCTGTGCATTTACCACAGCAACAGCCGATTGTGTACCAAGACGGTCAAGAAACCCAAGCAATTGAACGAGCTGCTTTAAGAAAAACAACACTAACATCATGGTTTGAACTAAACAAAAATGATCCTTCAGCTCACAACATTTCTTACTCAGATATTCCACAATATTATGTGTTTGATAAGAGTACCACAAATTGGAAGAAGCGACAACGTGGTGGACAAAATGTTATTGGGAGACTGCCAGTAGTTAGTATACTGGATTCTGAGAGGTACTATTTGAGGATGCTACTACTGCGCAAGTCTGGGGCCATTAGTTTTGATGATATTTTGACCGTAAATGGGTTAAGATGCATTACATTTCAACAAGCATGTCAGGAGTATGGACTTCTTCGAGGTGACCAGCAGTGGCATGATGCTTTGAATGAAGCTGCACAATTTCAATCTCCGAGACAGTTGCGCATGCTGTTCGCAATGATTTGTGGCTTTGGAGAAGTGGAGGATGTTCCAGATTTATGGGTGCAGCATCAAGTTTCACTTTGTGCATCTTTATTCTGAGCAGACTGGACCTCACTATGCACTTGCAGATATTGAGGAACTGCTTTCATCCTACAATTTAAGTCTCCAAAAACTGCATCTACCAACTGTAGATTTGCCTGCAAGTGTTTTGGAGAGAGCGAACTTTGATGTTGTGGAAGAGCAGGCTAAAGCTAATAGTTATACTATGCAGTTAAATAGTGAACAGCGGAATGTTGTGGAAATCTTATTAAGTGCAGTGTACAACAACGCTGCAGATACACCCAAGTGTTATTTTTTAGATGGTCCTGCTGGGACAGGAAAAACTTTTGTTTATTCAACTTTGCTTCACACAATACGTGGTAGAGGTGATGATGTTATTCCTGTTGCATCTACAGGTATTGCTGCAACTCTATTAATAGGGGGGAGAACAGCCCATTCTGTTTTTAAAATTCCAATTGATTTAAATGCAACATCTACTTGCAATTTGAAGCCTAATACAAAAGAAGCTGACATGTTACTGAAAACAAAATTAATTGTGTGGGATGAAGCACCCATGACACATGTTCATGCTTTCTTAGCTGTTGATAGACTTTTACAAGATCTCACAAAATGTAAAGAACCGTTTGGGGGCAAAGTCATTCTACTGGTTGGAGATTTTCGCCAAGTTCTTCCAGTAATTTTAAGAGGTTCAAGAACATTAACTTTTGCCAGCTCCTTAACCCTCTGACTGCCACAACGGCTTTACCGGCCCGTCATGCAAACTGCCAGACAAACGGCCGAGCGGCCGAATTGTCGCATGCTTGTTTCCTTCCCCTTTTCAAAAGGGTGGGAATACGCTGCGGAGCAATCTTATCTTGTTAACAATGGTAGTTTCCCCTTCCACTGTCACTCTTGATTGATGTCTCCAGTAAGTGTTTGAGGGCAGATGCTTAATTTACGTTACTCTTTCTGCTTGCTAACTGCTCAAATGTCTGAATATTGGAAAGTTTTATATCAGGAATAAATTAACAAAGTATCGTTCGCTGATATTGATGAATTCTATTTAGTTTTAATGAATTTCAGAGTGGAAATTTTTTTAATGTATATTATTATAAAACCAATATCGGAAAGTATGTAAACAAAATGTGTTGATTTTTTTAAAAAAAAATTTAAATTGCGTTTGTACTATTTCTTTTTCCAAACAGTATTTTAAAGTCTTAATTATGAATACAA
>BGPR01001669.1:82492-94649 GCA_013235015.1 Araneus ventricosus | reverse complement strand
GAACTTTGATGTTGTGGAAGAGCAGGCTAAAGCTAATAGTTATACTATGCAGTTAAATAGTGAACAGCGGAATGTTGTGGAAATCTTATTAAGTGCAGTGTACAACAACGCTGCAGATACACCCAAGTGTTATTTTTTAGATGGTCCTGCTGGGACAGGAAAAACTTTTGTTTATTCAACTTTGCTTCACACAATACGTGGTAGAGGTGATGATGTTATTCCTGTTGCATCTACAGGTATTGCTGCAACTCTATTAATAGGGGGGAGAACAGCCCATTCTGTTTTTAAAATTCCAATTGATTTAAATGCAACATCTACTTGCAATTTGAAGCCTAATACAAAAGAAGCTGACATGTTACTGAAAACAAAATTAATTGTGTGGGATGAAGCACCCATGACACATGTTCATGCTTTCTTAGCTGTTGATAGACTTTTACAAGATCTCACAAAATGTAAAGAACCGTTTGGGGGCAAAGTCATTCTACTGGTTGGAGATTTTCGCCAAGTTCTTCCAGTAATTTTAAGAGGTTCAAGAACATTAACTTTTGCCAGCTCCTTAACCCTCTGACTGCCACAACGGCTTTACCGGCCCGTCATGCAAACTGCCAGACAAACGGCCGAGCGGCCGAATTGTCGCATGCTTGTTTCCTTCCCCTTTTCAAAAGGGTGGGAATACGCTGCGGAGCAATCTTATCTTGTTAACAATGGTAGTTTCCCCTTCCACTGTCACTCTTGATTGATGTCTCCAGTAAGTGTTTGAGGGCAGATGCTTAATTTACGTTACTCTTTCTGCTTGCTAACTGCTCAAATGTCTGAATATTGGAAAGTTTTATATCAGGAATAAATTAACAAAGTATCGTTCGCTGATATTGATGAATTCTATTTAGTTTTAATGAATTTCAGAGTGGAAATTTTTTTAATGTATATTATTATAAAACCAATATCGGAAAGTATGTAAACAAAATGTGTTGATTTTTTTAAAAAAAAATTTAAATTGCGTTTGTACTATTTCTTTTTCCAAACAGTATTTTAAAGTCTTAATTATGAATACAATGACTTAAATATTCATACTTTAAAATGTCTTACTGCTAAAATATAAAATTCATTGATTTTTTATAGTAAATTGTGTTTGTAACAATATAAAGTAGTTTTCAAAGCTAAATCTTTTTCCTATCAATACTTTAAACCGTCTTAATTATAAATGGAATGAATTAAATATTCATACTTCAAAAAAACTCTTACAGATCATTTGAATATTGGCAGATATTAGGTATTCAGAGTGCTGTTTAAGTTAGAAAATGTAATTTTTAAAACAATAATGCAAGTAAAAGTTCCCGTTGATTAGAATACCCAGGGTTTAATTGTTACATTCATTAAAATTCGACATTTTTCTTTTCTTCGTAGCAATTACATTTTGTGTTTAATAACAATCGTGAACCTTCAAAAAGTATTTGTAAGGAAAAGGACAGGTTTTGACTTCGTTACTTTTAGCAGTATACCAACAATATTTATAAATAGTAAGTTTCACCTAAAAAGAGAATATCATGCCCAAGTAAATATTCTTTGTCCGGTGTCGCCTCTTTTGTTCTGCTTTGTAATTTTAAATTCTGTAATTTTTAGTATTTTGATTTATTTACTCTATTAATAATTTTGCTTTTTATACGTTTATCTTAATGATAGTTTCCAACTTTTGAACTGTTTTTCTCTTTTAGTTACTAATAAATAAATCTATGCAATTGCTCTGGAAATAAATTTCTTTATAATTAAATAAATCAAAATTATTTTAGGTTTTAATAAATATAATATATTACGTGCTTACAGTGAGTTATCTAGATGAGTACATTCTTGAAATAAAAAAAAATTACAACTCTTAAATGATAAAATTTTTCTGACGCAGCAATGATTTTAAAATGGTACCTTCATGCTCATTAAAATCTATTATCATGTTTTCGCATCAAATTTGTCTTTTACTGTTATAATCATATACAATAGTAATAACTAAAGCTTTTAGAAAATACTTTACTGAAAATATATAGCTTTATCACAATTTGTAAACGACCCCTATTCAGTCAGCAACGGTTTGGATACGATAAAGCAGAAGGTAAAGGAACCCCCCACGACGCAAATGACCTCTTGCTTACCAGAATGGGGAAGGAAATGTTTACCTACTTTCATTTCTGTTCTCGGCCGTTCTGGGTTTTAAAAGAAATAGATTTCAAAGCACTGTGGCTTTCAGAGGGTTAAAAAACACGCTCTTTGGTTGAAATTTCATAAGTTATATCTGACAAAAAATATGCGTGCCCTTGAATCTGAAAGGGATTTTGGTGCTTGGTTGTTGGACATTGGAGAGAAAAAAAGTGGCTCAACGATTCAGTTGCCTTTGCAATGCTACCCTTCAATACAAGACCCTGTACATCAATTGTACAGTGATATAGATTTTTCCAGTGTGACCCCACAGGAGCTTAAAGGTCGAGCTATCCTTACTGTTAATAATGAGCGATCCATGGAAATCAACAATAAAGTGTTGGAATTTATGACGGGAAATGAAACTGTTTATAAAGCAGTTGATATGATCATGAGTGAAGATCCTCAAGATCAATTGACATTTCCTGAAGAATTTTTAAATTCTTTGACACCAACTGGTTTGCCTCCATATGAGTTAAAGTTGAAAATAGGTTGCATTGTAATGCTGTTGAGAAATTTAGCTCCCTCTAAAGGATTATGCAATGGTACACGCCTAATTATCACAAAATTGCAGCAAAACATCATTCAGGCAAAATCCATTGATGGTACACAGACGTTTCTCATTCCCCGAATCCCTTTGATTCCATCTCAGACTAACATGCCTTTCAAATTTAAACGTATGCAATTTCCCATTCGTTTAGCCTTTTCCATGACAATTAATAAGTCGCAAGGCCAAACTTTTGAAAAGATATGTTTGGTGCTCAATGAGCCGGTTTTTAGTCATGGACAACTCTATGTTGGCTTATCAAGAGCACGATCTTTTGAATCTGTTTCTGTGGTAGCTCCAAAATGTGAAATATTTAACTGTGTTTATGAGGAAGTTTTCTGTGATTGATTGTCAAGTGTATTTTTTTGCATTACATTTTTAATTTGTTTCAATGTTGTATATTTTATATCTGAGTGGATTGAATATACCTGCTTTGATACAATTTTTTTTGTAGAGCACAATCTTCAATGTTGTATATTATTTTATATATGAATGTATTGAATATATATATACCTGCTTTCGTACAATATATGTTTTCGTAGAGCACGATCTTTTGAATATGTTTCTGTGGTAGCTCCAAAATCTGAAATATTTAACTGTGTTTATGAGGAAGTTTTCTGTGATTGATTGTCAAGTGTATTTTTTTGCATTACATTTTTAATTTGTTTCAATGTTGTATATTATTTTATATCTGAGTGGATTGAATATACCTGCTTTGATACAATTTTTTTGTAGAGCACAGTCTTCAATGTTGTATATTATTTTATATATGAATGTATTGAATATGTATATACCTGCTTTCGTACAATTTATGTTTTCGTAGAGCACGATCTTTTGAATCTGTTTCTGTGGTAGCTCCAAAATGTGAAATATTTAACTGTGTTTATGAGGAAGTTTTCTGTGATTGATTGTCAAGTGTATTTTTTTGCATTACATTTTTAATTTGTTTCAATGTTGTATATTATTTTATATATGAATGTATTGAATATGTATATACCTGCTTTCGTACAATATATGTTTTCGTAGAGCACGATCTTTTGAATATGTTTCTGTGGTAGCTCCAAAATCTGAAATATTTAACTGTGTTTATGAGGAAGTTTTCTGTGATTGATTGTCAAGTGTATTTTATTGCATTACAATTTTAATTTGTTTCAATGTTGTATATTATTTTATATCTGAGTGGATTGAATATACCTGCTTTGATACAATTTTTTTTGTAGAGCACAGTCTTCAATGTTGTATATTATTTTATATATAGGAATTTATTGAATATGTATATACCTGCTTTCGTACAGCACAATCTTTTGAATCTGCTTCTGTGTTAGCTCCAAAATGTGAAATATTTAATTGTGTTTATGGGGAGGTTCCTGATGCTTTCACTATATAAAAAACGGCCCTTTTCAGGGCCAAAAAATTTTATTCCTTCTTTATTAAGGTGAAAGCATTAAAAGGAAATCAGCTTTACTTTGTAAGTTCTATTTGAAGAAAAATATCTTTTTTGAGGCTAAAAAATTTTATTCTGTGCTGATTTAAGTTAAAGCATCAGAAGCAAAATAAAGCCGATTCATATATATATATATATGAAGATTTTAAAATAACTTCTAGGACACACAGTGTCTTCATTATAGCGAGCGAAGCGAGCAGGGTTTGCGTAGCAAACCTGGGAGGATTGCAACTCAATCCTTCTGGGGGTTGGCGAGCTTTAGCAAGCAGGGGGCAGAGCCCCCTAGTTATTTGAAATTCGACTTAAACATTTTATAAATTCGTGAGTTCTCGAAATAATCGCGCAAAACTTTTTTTCTTGTGTCTGGCTACTTAATCCGTGTTTGGACCGAAGATTGAAATATTTTATCCAAAACTGCGGATAGAAAAAAAATTGTATTTTTCGTCTAATAATTTTTTGAGGCTTTATTTATACGATTTCGTTCTTACATTTTTTTTGGTAAAAAGTTACCGTTGTTTGTTATCGATGTGTGAAATTTGGAAGCTCTTGCTTTAAAAATTCACCCAAAAAATTAAAACTTCATGAACCCGCAACGCATTCATTTAGTTTAGCGGTCGTCACCTGCCACCTTCCGCGTGAGAATGGCGCAAACCCCATGGCTGTGGTTCTTTAACGAATGAACAAATCTCAAGGACACAATCTTCAAAAAGTAGGGATATAATTGCCACAGCCATTATTTTTACGTAGAATGGTATATGCCACTTTTTCAAGAGCAATATCGAGGTGATGTGTCCAGGTTTTTTTAATTGATGCAAAGAAACTGGGAAAATTAAATCGCTCAAATAGGGTTTTTAATAAAAATTTTGTTCTCCGTGAGGTCATACTTTGAGATTTTATGTATGCAGTACATCCTGTATCATGCGAATATACTTCAGTTCAAATAAATGGCAGCTACATTTGTTTAATTTGACATTTACAAACTTGCTGCTGATTTTATTCAAAAGAGAATGTTGGGAATGCTTCACGTAACCTCACTTCTTTTCGCCGCCATTGAATGACGCATTATTCGAGTTAGCTCGTGAAACGCCGGGCCACGCTGCTAGCCAAGATTCTCATTTCTTTCACATTGGGTAACATTTAGTAAAAATTGTTTCTTATTTCACATTTCTATTTAACGTTTAAAGGGTTTTTTCTGTCTGAATTTTTTCATACAGTAAAACGAAGGAATATATAACCATTTTTCAAACCTAAAACTCGAGAGTAAGTTAATGATCTCAGAAAGGATATTAGACTATGAAATTTGTTTTATTCTTGATGTAGGTAATCTGGAAGATTTTCCCTGGGAATGCGAAAGCTTTGACATTTATAACAAACGAGAAAATGTGTTGAGAAAAAGAAACTTTTAGTTAGTGTCTTTTTGCCTCATTCTAATTTGTGCTATTTATGTTATGGTGTCTGTTGAATTAAAATTGGGAACTCGTTTCTTTTCTTCAAACACACATTCTTTTGAGGATTCTTAGGTTAACCTGGAGTTCAGTTTACGTACTCGCTTCGCTTCCCTTAAGCTCGCCAACTGTTTGTCTCCAAGCGAGAGAGCGAGTTCCAGAACATTTGTTTCGGATGCGAGTTGAAAATATTTTCGGCGTCATTTGCGCATCCGCCAACAGTGATTTGTTTACCGGTCTAAGGCGCATACCCTTAATTTCGCCTCATTTCCAGTGGTCCACTGTCTGTTCTCTTCCAATTGATTGGTCGGCGTACAAATTTGAATAATACTGGCAGACTTCGACAGACGATCCAACGGTGAAAAGCAAGATTTGTTGAAAACTGTTAAATAGCTCATTTTCGAACACGAGATTCCATTTACCTGCAAGGCGTCATGAACGCATCTCACTGATCAGATCAAATATCCTATTTATCTCCCTAGACAACAGCCTCATTTCTATTTATATTCTCATCTACGATTATCTCATAATAAAATGAGTATGGTTTTACTTCAACTTTGGTGGAATTGAGTCTTCACTTGATGGCAAGATTGATTGATTACGGAGGAACAACAATAATAAGTTCCATGGGCAATCAAGATGGAGACAAAGAACAGAAATAAGAACAGGAACTCAGACTGAATAAAAGGTGTACCATTTTCTGTTTCTTCGCCAATATTTTCGTTTTAAGAAGTATGTTTCAGATTTTACAGGGGAACTCCTGATAATGCACTGTGAGACCTTCTCGGGTTTTCGATATTTTTTTGGAAGGAGAGGGTGAAGGAATCAGTTAGTGACAACACTTTAAAAACATATAGATCTCTCTATACTGAATGCAATACAATGTTGCGATTTTGTTATTTATATTAAAATTTGTTTCAAATATCTTCTACAAACTTGTGTAATTGATTGAAATGATTTGATAAAATTATGGCCCTGTTGGAAGCTGCAAAAGGACTATTTTATGATGGACGTCGAAATTTGGAATGCCTCCAAATGGCTAAGAAATCGCATGACCAGTCAACAAATTTGTCCAAAATTTGATACTGGTCTACAAATTTGTTGCAAAGATAAAGTTCCAAATATCGTCCAATTGCTTGTATTTCGTGTTGTTGTGTTCGTATGGACACATACAAACATACATACTTAAAGAATTGATTTTTTATTTTTATTTATAGAAAGCGTCTAAAATATTAAAATTGAATAAAGTTTCAAGCACGAAATTTTCGACATAACTTTCTATGTATGCCTAGTATATATAGATCAGAAAGATAAAAATACTAACTTTTCCATTCTTCATTAAAAACTTTTCTTGATGCAAATAACAGCAAAAAATTCAAACCATTTTGAAACGCCGCAGGAAGGAAATTTGCTGTCATGAGAATAGAGACAAAATGGGCTAGACTGGAGACAAAATGGAAAGACAACAAAAAATCTACGAAGCCTTCAGAACTAAAATCTCTCCATTACTATAGCGACAAAATGGAGGCTTCCTCATCACAATTCCGTTTGACTAGCCGACTTGCACGTTAAGCAAATCATAAAAATGAATCTGTTCCAAACACCCCCTGGGTATTACTGAAAGATATCTCTCCAAGCACAATTACAGTCGTGGGCACTGATGGTAACAATATGAAGGACGATGCAGATGTCCGACTCTTTCATGGTCGTCTGGCATGGCTCCAAGTGGGATACCAAGAGTGCAGGTCATCATTCCAAGAGATCCCATTCGCGCTCCCTTCCACCCCGCAAAATTGATGCGTTCACCAACACCCTCCTCCCCGAGAGGCCTGGTGTCTATTCTTACGTTTACTAAGTTTGCGACCTTATTAGTTTGTTCTCCAACGGCAGAGTCTGCATTAACAGACAGAACTCTTATGGAAGAAATTTTTTGACACTCTTTTATATGGACGAGCGAATGGAACACTTTTAGAATGAGAATAAATACGAGAATCTCTATTTGTCTTAATGAAAATGTTATTATGGTTTCAGTTCCAATTAGATTAATAGACACCTCTCAAACGAAAAGAATCACTTTTCGGAGCAGAAGTAGATTTCATGGTATTAAAGTTTTATAACTCATCTTCTTAAAAATGATAAAATATCATGTGTTTTGATAACTTTCCGTAAATGGTAAAACATTTATTTCTCGGATTTTTAAAATTTCAATAATAAAATGAAAAGACTGTAGAAAAGTGAATGATATGTTAATGTCAATTCTGTTACAAAGCTTGAAAGTGATGCATAAAGTCTGTGTTACAGTACTAAAAAGTGATCCATAAAGTGTAAGAAGTAGGAAATACTTCGAAGAAAATATTTTGCTTATTGTACGAAACATGTATCTCATCTAATGTAGAACTATTTTTCTTCGATTTTTGCGTTGTTTAATCACAACAATCCTCATCAGATTCACGGCTAGTGAGCATCAAATCAACTTACTTGTAGCCAACGCCATGAATTCTTGAGGAAATGTACGAAAGTTCCATTTAACTACGTATACTTGAGACGTATCATTGCTTTATAAATGGGCATATGTGTTTGTTGTGGATTCTTTTAGCACTCAAATGATTTTTAACAGAAATTTCACATGATCAGAAGTATAGAGGAGCCGCAAAAGTACAGGAGAGGCATTAAGATTCTGCTTTTTTATTTTAACGAAACATAAATAAGAAAAAAATTTGAAACCTCATTAATCCTCTGACTGTCAAATTTCTTAAAATCGATAAATAGATGCAACGTTCGAAAACATGTTCAAATACGCTTGGACGAAACGAATTGTCATTTACGTGTCAACTTTATTAGTAAAATACTATTCAACACTGTGTTAGTAAAAAATGGAATGTTGTGGAATACCACCACGCCAATTGCATTAATGTGAAGGCCGGAATTAAAACTTGGAGAATTCTTCCAAATCTCGAGTTTGAATTTTTTGGCGATTACAACAGTGTCTTTATGTATGAACTTCGTATATAAGAAAGAAAAGGAGTTCTAAATTTTTATTTATGTGACTCTTTAAAATCATCTTTAACTTTATGATGTACAAGTTATAGTCAATGTTATTACATTACTACTTGATGCATGACAAAGCCTTACTGTGTCTCCTTTTTAATTATAAAAGCGAGATATTTATTATATATTTTACTACTTCAGATATGGGAAGTAATTTCAAATCTTGCAGTATTATTCCACAAGACGTCTTTAAAGAATAATCAGCAATTAATCGAAAATTCTATTGTAATTGTTTGGTTTGAATATAAAAAAATTGATTTGAAAGACACAACAAACATTCTGTCATTTATCAAAAAAATACGATGTCATCTCGAATAATAAAATTAATGAAACAGAAATTAAAATTATGAGACATTTATATGTATTTTACGAAAAAAAGAACAGGATTATACGTGAAAGTGCTAGAGTAATTTAGAGATGTGTTTTTTCAGCCGAATATTCATAAACTTTTGGGTTTTAGAACACGCAAGAGTAGCACATTAATTCGTAACAGAATGTTTTTGTTATATAACATATAAATGAAATGTTCCTCTGCCAAAAAAATTTAAAATAAAACCACAAATATTTTAAATTCCTAAAGTTACTTGTATTTTCTTAAACATTCTTTGTCTTCTCTCTAAGGAATATTATGTTTTAAAAAAGAAATAACTTGAAAATGAATGACCTTCGCAATTTTGAATCCAAAAAAAATTTTTATTCATCATTTTTAAATAAAATATTGTTGCATGTATTCATAAGAACTTCTTACAAAATGCTTTTTTTCAAGACATTTCTTTTTTTCAACATTCTGATGAATTGGGTTGGTTATGTTTAGTTATATTAACATCCCGTTTTGCAGCAACACGAGGGCTGCTTGGGGATGGACCTCGCACTTTTGAACCACCTGATGAATTGGGATTTATTATTTTTAGATTTTATCTGGTGCATTTTTCCTGCACTACTCGGCATATAAAGAAAGATAATAAGATTAATTTATACTTCAACAACAGGCAAAAGAAACACTAATCAAGAAATATAATGATGTGTTTGAAGTCTGAAATAAACCCCTTTTATAATGATATAAAATGGTAATTGCAACTAAAAGGAATAATTTAAAAATATTTCAATTTTCAATATTCAATAAAGAAATATAGAGCACATGGAAAAACATTAATAAATACTAAATATGCAGAAATAGCAGTTTTGATTTTACAAAAATTAAACTATAATAATAAACGCAAATAATTTAATCTGACTATCAGCATATTTATAAAATTTCAATTCTACAAAGTATTTAGAAGGAAATCTAATTCCCATTTTGCAATGAAATCATCTGAGTCCGCCTACAAAAATTCAAATTTCTGCAGTGTCTGTGACTCTACGCTAAATTATCAAAATCAGGAATATTAATGAAAAGCAATACACTGGACTTTCTTTTAATATTTCATGGCCGTCGAGATAAAAACCCTGAGATAGTGCTTTTTGTATAAAATGCATATTGCATCAGAACTTCATTATATGTTACTGAAACACTTTAAAAAAATAATGATTGATAATTAAATCGATGTTCAATAAGTATTTGAATCGATAAAATTTGCAATGCTAAATGCAAAGCGATCACGTGTATAAACCTCTGAAACCTCTCTCTTTTCTTGTAATATTGTCAGACAGCTTATGTATCTATAAAACGAATTCGTTTTACAGAAAGTTTAAGATAAGAATTCTTTGCACACAATAACGCTCTTTAAAAGTTCAGTACGAATTTAATTAAGCGTTAAAATACTATAATTTAATCGGGAGTTTAAAAAAATGAACAAGCGCCATTAAATGGGAACGCACACAGCGTGCACTGAAAGTGTTCTATCTCGTACAGATGTTCAGTGTTAGCTATAAGAAAGGAACAACAATCACTAAGTAAACCAATGATGTAAAGAATCTCATTTAAATATTTCGTTTGAAAAGCCATAAAGAAGAAAAAAATGGAAGATTTTTTTTTTATTTTCCTGCTAAAATAAGTTTTGGTTTCGTTCCTTTCTTCAAACTACCATTCAATTAGAATGAAGAACTGTTTGAAAAGCAGTAAAATACGTCTTTGAAGGTTGAAAATCGCAAATTTTGAAATCATCTTACAGTAACAAGAAAAAGCTCTAATGTATATTCTCTGATTCCGAAACACTCCGCGCTTTTGCGCATCACCAAATTAAGGATGAAGTGAAAAACAGAGGGCTGAATGTTTACATTTTACTTAGCGTGATCTAACAAAGAACTCCGGAAATGCTCTTATATTACTCCTGGCCTGTCACCCATTTCCGGAATAAAATCGTCCAAAAGCGCGAGTCATGAAATTTTGAAACTATCAGTACTAGTACAAAAACAATACTTTGAGAGCCAAAGAGGATGAAAGCATAATTTTCATTCAGATGTGCAAGGCATCATATTTTAAAAATATTTTATGGAATTTTGCAATATATGCTGGTAAGGGCAAAACTCTTTTAATCCACTATTGTCTTCAAATACAGTATATTGAAATATCATATCGATGTTTAGATCAGCTTCACGAAAATTCTTGTTATCAACGCCTGAAGCAGAATTGAAGGCGCTTTACAAAATCGAAAGTGGTCTCCCAGCAATTTTAGTTAGTAATTAGTTATTCTTCGTGAATATAGTTCCTCTGAAGAATGCCACTTTAAGGAAATATGATTCTATCTAAGAATAATTCGACTAAAGATACCGATATCAGTAAAAATTCTTTTAAAGAATCCAGAATTGGCTTTTTTTGTATCTATCGTATACAGTATATTGAAATATCATATCGATGTTTAGCTCAGTTTTACGAAAATACTGGATTGCACCACTCTTGTTATCGACTCCTCAATCAGAATTGAAGGCGTTTTACAAAATCGAAAGTGGTCTCCCAGCAATTTTATCTTATACTTCCTCTCAATTCCCACTTAAGGGGACACTTCAAATATGGGGATGGGAACCTGACGTATAATTAACCCTTTATAGGACATAACTCCGGGGCATTTCGAAATAATTTTTTGGGGGGTTATATTATGTTAAACTGATGTTGTAAATACAAAAACATCACACGTTTGCTGATTTAACAAATAATTTATGAAATAGGGGGTGGCAAATATACTTACCGGAGATAATTCAGGGGAAACTGAAAGTGGTAAGCATACTTACCACTGAGCATTAAGGGTAAAAATATCTTAGAATGTTCACTGGTAAGTATATTTACCACTTAATTTAGGTAATTTAAAACATCTTTCTGCAAATTTATCAGTAAAAACCTATGTAATTTATTCGAATTGAAATTAAATAATTAATTAAATTAAATTTTGAAGTTCATTTTGTATCTGATGGGACGGCTAGGAGGAGCGCTACATTGCAGAAAAATAAAACTGTTGCAACCTAACACAATTTTACTAATAATATCTTAACCACATTTTGTGCTGATAAAGAAACTAAAAACTCATAAACTAGGGAATTTAAATAATGAACACA
>BGPR01001669.1:0-68407 GCA_013235015.1 Araneus ventricosus | reverse complement strand
ATACATGTATTACAAAAAAATGAAAAAATAATAAGAAAAAATGAAGGAATTAAAACTGAATTTAGTCTAAAATAATTTTGAGTTGTAAATTAATCTTTAAGCTCGTTTTTTTCTTATAATTGTTATGGAAGCTCTTCTTGAAACTCGAAATTTGGAAATCGTGAATACAGCTAAAACCATCTGAGGGAAAGCCAATTCTGTATTCTTTTATAAGAATTTTTATCCTATCTTAGTTGAATTATTCTTAGATAGAACTTATTCTTAAAGTGATATTCTTCAAGAACACATTCACAAAGAATAACTCCAAACAGCTTAGGCGACGATACAAATGACACGGCCGCCAACGATAATTAATTGGGCCCTGCAGCTATAGCCCCATTAATGAGTCCTATGCGATGGTCCCTCAGACAGACCGATATGGATAGAGGTAATTCAACCACCACCGTTACAATATCCCACCGCAAACGAGACCTTCTTTAACCCTTTAGTCTCTGGTATAAATAGTTACCACCTACGAAAGTTTTTCTGCTGTCTGAAACATTATTAAATGATAAATAGTTTGATGCAGCACATTCCATGAGCTAAAAATAATAACCTAGATAAACATTAATTTTATAGTTTAATCAATTAAATCTAAAAGTGGTAAGTATGCTTACCAATGCCGTTCACGGTTTGAGTGTTATGCATGTTACAAGATATGTTCTAAAATTCAACTACGGAAATTTTCTATAAACAAGCTGTATTTTGTCTTTTATCTAACATTCTTATATTTGAAATATCAGCATTTGTTACTGAATTTATTTAATAAATTCAACTTCATTTTAAAATTCAAAAAACTGTTGATGCGGAAGAGTTTCTATAACTGAGATCTTCCTGTTAATGATCTATGAAATTTGGGGCCTTATTTTAAATTTGCGAAACTATATCTAAATAGCTTGTTATTCATTTACAACATTATATATTCATTATTTGAGGATTTTTTTCACATTCCATGACAAAAAAAATTGCGCGACAAAATGACAAATTTTAAAGAGAACACCATGAGAGGCATAATTAAAGAATACGAATGAGTTCTTTACTGCGGGTAGCATGATTAAGCAGACACGGGTTTAAATACTCAACAGTCAGTAAAAAATAGTAAACATGCAGCATCTTCTTCGACAAAGCTTACTTACATTTCATAAAATACTAATGCAAACTACATGTTAACATTTTAGGGTGTTCAATTTCCTCTTTCTATTGCAAAAGAATAAAACTAAAAAGAATATTTTACTGCATTATTTACTTAAAATACATGCAGAAAGTTATAATGAAATTCTTAATACATAGAGACCTTGACAGTCATTACTTATTGAGAGTTCATTAATAGGAGACTGAGTTCAAATGCACTGATATTCCACACTTCCTATCGTGTAGCGCTGCGATCGTTTATAGGACCATTACCAGTGTTTATAAGCTCAGTTTAACTTTTTATGTAGATACTCGGTATTTTTGTGTGTGTTACATATTTTTGACATAATATCTAGTTATATGTAAGTGTACGAATAAGGTTTATGTTACATTGGTATATATATTACAAATACAAATATAATAACATGCTTAGTATTTGAGTTAAACCTTTTATCTCCAAAGCTAGATTCACTAAATTGTGTTCAAATTTAGGATGCTAATGATAATTATAATTTTTTTTCAAATTTTAGAAACCAGTAACACATTTTATGACGTCTTTAGAGTACTTCTGCTTTCAGAAACGTCTCGAAAGTGAATTGGTACTTAACAGCTTTCATAATGTTTCCAGTTATTTGTTATATAAGTCATTCTAAAAAGTGTGATTAGCATAAATAGCACAATATCTAGTTATACGTAAGTAATACGAGTAAGGTTTATGCTAACTTTGAAAACTCATTAACTTACGGGTGTGAATAAATCAGTATATTTTTATGATCAGATATCTCGGTCAATTTCAAATCCTTCTTAAGAGCGATTTTTATCTTTCGTATTATTTTGAGCTTTTAACATAGATGCATTTTTTCAGATTTCTACTTAAACAATTTATAGTGTGAAAAAAGTAGCTTATTAGCCAGTATCTTGCAGAAGATCGTATCAGAGCTTTGCCTTAAAAAAGCAAACTTTAAACATGATAATTATATAACTTGGCTGGCTAAGAGACCTTCTAGATGAATTAAATCAGAGAAACGATATTTTCAACAAATATAATGTAACCCTAATTACCACTTATAGTGGATGTTCGGTAAATCGAACCGAAGGAATCCGGAATGTCGGATAATCCGAGCATCATTTTCTTTTTAATTTTCCGAAACAATTTTATTAAGAATTAAAGGATTAAATTTCAAATCAGAAACAAAGCTAATGTTTATTCCTAACTTCAAAGAAACAATTGAATTGGTATTCAAGAATGAACAGAACGCTTTAAATAGTAGAAACAAAGCCGATAACCTTCTTACTACATATAGAACTAAACCTGCTGCTGCGATTTTGAGCCAGCGCCACATAAACATTATTCCGGTCGGTGTAGCCACAGCATGGTGTTCTAAGTATCGTTGCACTAACAGCATCTGCGTATGATACAAGATCTGCCGAGACGTCTTCTTCTTTACTTTGCTCAGAATTATCTTGCGCTCAATCTCGATGAAGGAAACATTGTCGTGTAGAAACACCGATGTACTGTACTTCAAAAAGAATTTATTTATGCATACGACACACACTTCAAAACGACCAACACTTCGACATAACGTAGCCATAAGAGGCTTCGATAGGGAAACGCATACAGGATCAGTGAAGCGAACACTGACTGCACTCGGTCGGACGAAAACAACAGGCAAAAGAAACCCCGCCACTATTAACGAGTTTCCTATGTTTAGCGCGCGATTTCATAGTAACCTTGAATTATTCCAGCACAAAATTACTACCCTCACCTCGTCTGCCTACGAATGCACTCTACTAGACGAATTGCCACTAAATCTTTCTATGCTCTTTCAAAGATTATCTAAACTTAATATCCTACAGTATTTGATATGCCAAGAGTTTTTTACCGAATTTCCTTGATAATCCGAATTTTCCAGATTCCGAACAGAGAGCAACACCAATTCGTTCGATTCCCGATGTTTCTCTGTATTTCAATGAATTAAACTAAATACCAGTATTTTTAATACGAAATAAATATGAAATGTAATTGAAATTTTCTATGCTTCTGGATAATATAAATTGATCAGTGTCTTTGGAGCTTGCAAACATTCATTCAATTACTATTGATTAGCGTGGTAACAGCGAACAACTGAGATAATGGCTTATTTCATTGTCAGTTTTAGTGAATTGTTTGAAAACCGATCGCAGCGGTACTCAAGTCTACTGAAAATACCATCCCTATTTCTCATCGCCATATATTTTGTTTCGAACAAAGCATAAAGAACCAGCACACTGTTTAAGGCTTTCTATAAATTTATTGCATTAGCCTTTGTTTTGCAATTACTGTTGTATTTTAACCCTTTGAACGGCAAAAATATTTCAGCTGAATACTTTGAAAACGGCCTCTGTATAGCTAAATGGTGAACGCAAATGTTTCGGAGCCGGTTTCCGGGTAATAAACAGAGAGCAACTTTCTACTCCGGAACCGGTTCAAGAGTAATAATCGAAGAACGACTTTCTGCGACGGAGCCGGTTTTAGAATAGTCATCAGAGAGCGATTTTCTACGTTTCAGCCGGTTGAAGGGTTAAAAGTACCACCATGCGTAAATTTTTTACCTTATCGTATATTATTCCTTTAAATTATTTAAAGAAATGCTTGCCAATAAATTTATTTGCAAATAAAATTTCGCTCCAGATTAAAAATAATCGATACAGTATAGTAAGTATCTTCTGGGTTATTGTTTTCTTTAATCAATGCGTCATGCAATTATGCATGTTACATTGAATTAAATGCTGTATTATTTATATAGTTATAGTTCTTGAATCAATAAGGAAAATTTGTCGGTTTTTTTCTTTCGAGGTAATGCACAACCTTCATATCCAGGGCTGATTCCCGGTGTAATGCTGCGTGAAATAGAAAACCAGAAGGAGATCCACAGCACAGAAGAATTCTGTAACAATAATAAACAAAACAGAAACGTCTTTCACTAGTTCATCAAATTTTGCTGTAATTTAAAATGCTGCTGTAAATAATAAAACACATACTCTTATTCAAATTTCACATGAGTTTCATGCATGTTATTATAAAATTTTAAGCAAGTTTATAGTGCTTCAAAACGTTTGTAAGCCGTAAATTAAATCATTAAATACAAACAAATTTATAAATTATCTTTCTTTTTTGTAAGTAAAATGTTAATAATTTAACTTCTGTGGTGCAAATGCTGTGAATTTTGAAAAACTTATTGTATAGAATTTAAATTCTATCTGAAACTTCATTCATTACTAGTCGCCTTCGCTGGTCAGCTAGTTCTCCCGTTAAAATTAGTTATTATTTTTGTATTTTATATTAATTATAGCATTTCCCGTCTCGGTGTCACCCGCAATAACTCAGGAAAGATGAAAAAAATTGAATATTGTATTTGGCAATTTATATAAGACGTAAATTTAAAAATGCAAGCGATATATTTCGGTATGATGCATCACAGCAAACGGAACCTAAAAACTGCGTTTCAAATAAATGTCACTCAATTCATCTATCTCTCATCCGTAGAATGATTAATGCTGAATATGGTCGCACGTGCTGGACGCCCCTGTGAATCAGTGGGTGCCAGATTGTGTGGAAAAAGCGTGACGGTAAAAAAATTATAGACATCTAAAAGACCTGGGAGATTAGGGGATCGACAAAAAAATTATGAAAAAATTAGTTAATTTTCCCAAACACAATCGCTTTTTTGTAATTCCTAGTTTCAGGCACTTAAAATGAAATAAAAATTTAATTTTTCTATAAAAAAAGTTGAGTGCGACTGACCCTCGGCGCCTTCCCGGACTCGCCGACACTGGTGTGAACTATAACTGGACCGCATTTCATCACTACATCATAACCCGTCACAAACCCTCCAATTCCCCTCGCCTCCCCTCAGGGCTATAACCTTGTCCTGCAATCTTGAGGAACCGTGAACAACGCCGTTTCTCCCCTGGAAATTTGTTTTAAAACATTTTCAAAAATTAATTCAAATTAAACAGAATATCAAATGGAAACAAAATTGGTGACATTGAAAAGCTAATTTCTTAAACTTTAAGATTGTGTTAAAATGGTTTTTGTGCGACAATATGCTCCGGAATTATTGCAGGAAAACGTTGAAATTTAATGTAAATTTTAATTAATTAAATATTTGATTTTGATTGATGATTGAATTAATGATTGAATGTCAGTTTAACGAAAATTCTGGATTGCTCCTCTCTTGTTATCAATGCCTCAAGCTGAACTGAAGGCGTTTTAAAAAATCGAGAGTGGTCTCCCAGCGATTTTATATTATACTTCCTCTGAGTTCCCACTTAAAGGGGCACCTCAACTATGGGGGTGAGAACCTGCCGTATAAATAAGCAGAGTCTCGTTTGCCGGTGGGATATAGTAACGGTAGGGGTTGAATCACCTCCCGCCGATGACCGGTCGTGGCTCTGTCTGAGGAGCCGTCGCATGATCCACTCGTAATGGGGACTATTATGTGGGGGCCACAGGCCCGATTAATTGTCGCTGGCGGCCGTGTCATACAGTTATCCTTGCGCCTCGGCTGTTCGCAGTTATTCTTAGTGAATGTAGTTCCTTTGAAGAATGTCACTTTAAGGAAATATGTTTCTATCTAAGAGTAATTCGAGTAAAGATACCGATATCAGTTAAGGTTCTTTTAAAGAATCCAAAATTGGTTTTCCCTCTGAGAGGTTTTAGCTGTTATTTCACGATTTTCAAGTTTCGAAGTTTCCCAACAAAAGCTTCATAAACAATTATGATAAAAAACGATTTAAAATTAATTTAAAACACAAATATTATTTTTAAAGACTACATTATATTTTATTATTCGCTATGCTTTTTTCATATTTTTTCCAATTTTTTTCCCTGACCAAGCGAATTGATGTCCTGTTTCAACTCGGAAGTTCGCCATCTCGTCTGTACGACTGTGAATTTGTTTATGACGCAGTCACTACTAAATAAGTAGTTATATTTTCCAATAATTTGGTATGATGTTCCTTGAAGTCATTAAAAACGATGTATGGGATAGTGAATTGTATTTTTGATTCCCTTTCAAGACGGTGGCCGTTTTAATGGTTTTCAATTTTAGTAAATCACTGGCGAATGTGATAACTGTATTTTTCTCAATACTGATAAAAGAAGGAGCTTGTGTATATCATACGCGTTTAAAAAACAAATATCTTTAAACCTCTAGAAAATGTAACAGAAAACAATTCCTGTTTTTTATCACGGATTTGCTATTCACAGCACATATACCCCTGTAAGTGTACACACATACAGGGTGTCCCATAAAGGACTCCCTTATTTTAAAATTAAATAACTTGGCAATGGAGATCGACACAAAAATAGAACCAGTGACATGTTTATTATTTTAAATCTGATACAGAAGTTTATAAATTGTTGACATATGTTACCGACAGGGGGCGCTGTATGGAGTAATCGTAGGCACATTTTTTCAAAGAGTTCCCTGAAGCATAGAGTGATCACACTTTCGAACAATTCCGCTGTTGAAACGTGAATGGAACGTTGCGGTTTTCGAACCAATTGCTGCACACTTCATGTCTTAGAAGATCGAAAAGACACTTCTTCGTTTATTACAGGATAGGACCTTACCACACCTCATCTAAATAGTTTTTGCCTTTCTCAGGGAATACTTCGATAATAGAGACACTGACCAACTCAACATTTATTGGACCAGCCATGGATTGACCTCCACAATCACCCTTGCAACTACTTATAGTCGGGAATATTTAACACTGGATAAGCTAGAACAGTTAATATGTGATACCATACGAGCCTATTTCCGTTGAGCCACCACTGAGGGTATCTCTAAGTTTAATTCTTGGTATGCACCATCTCTCTGCTGCGAAACATGCATATTTTGTATTCATTTGGATTAAGTTGCAACGATTGCCTGGAAAGGACAGTTTAGCGCTATCTTCTAGGACTCCATAACGTGAATTCAGAGTAGAGCGTCATCTGTTGGCAACATTTGTAACTAATTTTAAAACTTTTGCATCAGATTTTCAAAATAAACTTAAAACAATTTTCTATATTCTATCGATCTCCAATGTCGAGTAATTTATTCCCCCCAGTGCCCACCACATTGATTTGACTCCTGAAAGAAGGCAAATGACGGTGTATTACCCTTAAGTAAAACCAAAATCCAGTTGTATAACTCAATCTCCTATCTTTTCAATTGTTTTTAATCCCATATTATGTAACAATATTATTTTATATTAATAATGAGGCACTTCGGATTTTGCCCTGTAATTCAATTTATATTGACACATTTCTCCCAGCAATAGCAATGTCCAAATGTTAAGAAACGAAAGTTTAACTACTACGCTTAGACTACATTTGTAATTAATTACCCGCCCGAATATATAAATTCAGGCCTTAAATAAAACGATTGATTTTGGAAATAAATGGCTGATTGCAAAGTGATGAATAAAATTTTATATAGAAAATATTTGAATAAAAATAGTGGTAACATCGTTTAAGCGTGTCTTCTTATAATTTATCATTCTTGAAATGACATTTCAAAGGCGCTTTCTTAAATTGTCCCTTTCGGTGAATATTTCGAGCAGCATGTGTCGCTATTCAGTCACTTCATATATTCTCCACTAAACAGTACAATTACAAGCCAGACTGGGAAGTTCCATCCGGAGTAAAGAAACGAAACCACCTGATGTAACTGAAGCAAATTATATATTAAATAAATAGATTATAATTGTTATTATTATAATAATATTAAGATACAATAGAGAAAAAACTGTCCTTATTGTATTATTCTGCCATCGTTCATCGTATATTGAATTTATAAAAGTAACGGTTTTTTCTGTCTAAAATTTTCACAAGGTGTTGTCTATATATATGTGAAGCTGTACCATCTTCAATATTTTCATATGATAACAAGCCTTTTGTTCCCATGAATAAAATCTTTATAAAAATTATCCTGTTCATAAATTTTGCATAAAAAAGTCAGCAAGAGATATTTCGAATTTTATGTTTTCGACATGAAAATGTCGTCTCGATTGTTGAACAGATTTTGCCAGTCATTCTCAGGACGTCGATAGTAATATTTTCATTATGTGACATTTTAAATGCACTTTTAAGCTATTATTAGACATGTTGCAGTAAAATACTAGAAAAAAAATTTGATACTGTGCTGTTAAGAGATATTCATTAGGCATGTAAATTTTATCTAAATTGCACTTGAGCTGAAATTGTCTGTTCGCTCAAAGAATTAAAATCTAAAACAAAATAGAATAGTTCATTTACTGTGTTGAAGAAAGGTTAACATTAATCTTAAGATTCTTAGCTTGCTGAGAGAAAGATAACAGTTATAATATTTTTCTTTTGCACTCTGTTTCTGCATTTCTTTATCAGTGCAAAATATTTATGCTATCATTGCTTAGTATTCTCTTATTCATGCGCTTAATGAAACACTAAACACAATTTTTTAAAGAATTTATATAAAGTGACTTATCATTTTATTAACCGTTAAAATAATCAGCTTTCCTCCTTGATTTATTGTCAAATTAGTAATTAATAGATATTCGTTGTAAAGACGACGGATCTCATCCTACGAAGACATAGATGTAGGATATTTGCTTACTACGAACGCGGAATGTTAGACACAGAAATTGTTATTATTTTTGCTTTTGTCTGCAAAAAAATATATTCGATCTTGCTGCCTCAAAATGGTGGCATAAATGTATCGAAAATTAATTCTTCATAGCTCTGTATACCAATCCAATTAATTTATATTGGTAGTTCTGCAAACAGTAGACCTCGCATTTAAAAAAAATTCAAATCTGTTCTATGTCGAATCTTTAAACTTTTAGACGTTTTTTATATCGATTTATTTACATAAGTTTCAATTTTTATAAATATTCACGAAATTGCTATTAAATACCTGATTTTTTTATAGTATTGAGGAATTCAGCATTAATTGATCCAATTTTGGCCGACTCATTTAAGTGTTTTAATGGTTATAAACTTGTCATTTACTATCCAAACAATTGAAATGGGACGACCAACATTTTGAAACGGGATTCAATAATAAAATTACTTTCACGTACAATGTTTTTTATGACTTCAAGGAACATTTATACCAAATTCCAAGAAAATTGGACAATGTGTTTGGCCGTGACTGATGGACAAATATATTTACGAACAAACAGACAAAATGCTGAACAGTCGAGTTGAAATAGGAACTAGCTTCGCTTCTTCAATTATTTAACTTTGTTCCGAGTATTAATTTTGTTTATTTTTACTTATAAAACCGAGCCTTTTATTATATATTTTTCTACTTCAGATTGGAGTATAATTTTAAATCTTGCAGGATTCCACATTGTGTCTTTAAAAAGTAATCAGCAATTGAACGAAAATTTGTATTGAAAATTCTTTGATAGGCTATTAAAAAATTAAAGAGAACCACAAGGAATAAAAGCTATTTATCAACTGAATACAATGCTAACTCGAATAACAAAACTTATGAAACAAATGAAATTATGAAGAATCTGTATGTAATTTACCACGAAGGATAAGAGGTTCATTTTTTCTGCACTTTGTAAAAAGGCTGAAATTGAATTCAGAAAGCCTTAAAATTTCCTCTTTAATTAGAAAAAGATTTTAAAATATAACATCTGTCCATTTAAATTGAAATGTTCCAAATTTTAAATTTTTCCACATATTTCAAATTTCCAAAATCAAGTGTAATTTCTTAATCAGGGTTGTCTTCTCGATAAGGGATATTTTTTCAAAAAATAATAACTTCAAAATATTGATATTTGAAATTATTAATTCAAACAGGAATTTTTGTTATATTATTCCAGAATAAGATATGTTTGTATGTAATAATAGGAACCTCTTACAAAATCCTCAATTTCAAGAATTTTCTGCTCTTCGAAGCTGACGAATAAGAATTTAGTATTTATAGAACTCAGGTGTCGTCTCACCCTCGTCATCTGACCAAGGTTCAAAGTTACTAGAAGAAAATTAATTCCCAAAAATAGTTCTGATGTTGTTTCAGAACAGGAATTTAATATAGCTATTATTTTTTAGATTTTATTTGATACCTTTTCGTGCACGTCTCGATACATAAATAGATGTAATTAGATTTAATAAAGCTTCGTGGTCTGTATTATTATTTTAAATTATTTGTTTGCTTTGAATTATTATAAAGTACCTAAGGGTAATTTTACCTCTTGGCCGTATCAGAGTTAGTTTAAATGTTTATGAAAAGAGTGGCCTCGACTACATCCAAAAGGAACCTCAAAAGATGTTGAAGTTGCGCGCCGAGCTTGATTAGTTCAATAATATTTCCTATGGAAAAGAAAATCTGCGTTCACTAGAGTTCCTTTGCAGTCATTGTTATTTTGATCTGGTAAGTTTACCTCTTACTCATGTACTTTTCGAAATGAAAATGTGTAATCACTGCTGAATCTGAAGGAACTTTAAATTATCTTCCATAATATGTGGTGCATGTTCTCAACGACTTTATAGTGTCTGCCTCAATCCCAATAGATTCCACTAACCGAGCTGTACAGAAATTAGCTTCGTTCTGTTATCCTTTCAAAACTAACGAATTTCCTTTGTTTAAATCCTTATTCTGCAATATCTCATTATATCTCTTAATATTCAGGTCGGCTTATAACGAAAAAATCAATGGATTCGAGAGGACTAGAGTCAAGAGAATGTAAACTTAGCTAAAGCAGTTAGAGAGCGTAAGTTTCGCCTTTTCGCTGCTATCCGAAAATCTTTCATATCAATGTGTTTTTTACGTATACGCCTGCCTTAAAATAAAAATTTCGAGTCTGAACTAGATAGGAAATATGTTTTAAATACACAATAAACATCTGAATTGATTGAAAGAAATTTTCAACCTCTTGACGACTA
This sequence comes from Araneus ventricosus, assembly GCA_013235015.1. Classification (NCBI taxonomy): domain Eukaryota; kingdom Metazoa; phylum Arthropoda; class Arachnida; order Araneae; family Araneidae; genus Araneus; species Araneus ventricosus. The sequence continues at coordinate 57,327 of BGPR01001669.1, read as the reverse complement.
TTGAGTTTATAAATTGTGTAGTCACAATTTCTGTGTTATATCTGGCAACAAATCTTTATCGCCTTTGTAGTAGAGAGAAGAGAATCAAGTATGCATTTTAGAACTCTTTCCTTTGACCGAGTGGATATAAAATTTACAACAGATCATTAATTCTAGTCGCAATACCGTTTGCTGTTCTCTGGGCTACAAAAAATGCACATTTTGTATAAATTGTGTTGCGTTTACAACGATTGCCTGCAAAGGACAGTTTATAGCTATTTCTAGGACTCCATACTGCGATAACAGTTTAGATCTCCACTTGTCGCCATTAATTGTGACTAATTTTAAATCTTTTGTATCAGGCGGATTTCATAATTAACTTACCACTGGTTTCATTATTCTATCGATCTCCTCTGCCGAGTTTTTTTTTAAATGTGGGAGCCCTTTGTGGAAGAACTTGTATAAATGAATTAAAAGTTTTTGCAGTGCGAAATAGGAACATCAATGTAAATCAAAGAAAAAAATAAACTAACTTGAGGTGCACTACACTAGAGTTTCTTTTGTATTTATACGTTACGCCGCGTTGTGTCTGGAACTCCGCAGTAAATAGAAGAGAATCAATTATGCATTTTGGAACTCTTTTCTTTGACAGATTAAATACAAAATCTAAAACAAATCTTCAATTCTAGTCTGAAAACCGTTTGCCAAATTTCACCCACCTCACTCGCTGTGTTATTGAGTTATGTTCATCCACAAACATATAGACTGACAGAATCCCACTCAACACATTTCTCTCAAATTCTGACAGAAATCTCCAGTTTTGGTGGAGAAACAGCACACCAGATTTCATCCATGTAATTTGTTGCGTTTTCTAGTTATCATGTTGATAGACGGAGAGAATTCTGAAAATAGATTTCCTGTCTCGGGAAGTCTGTTTCTGGACGTTCACGAGCACTTCACTTCACGAAAATTCGGCCGCTGCTCGCCAATATCGGTCTTAAATGCGAAACACCTACGAGAATATGACCGACGTGGTTGTCCCCAAGACCATTCACCCCACACTCCTCTGCGTGTCCGGATTTCACCTACGAATGTAAATTATGGTAACCGCATTTATGCTTGAACAAACGTTTAGTGTTCTTATAATATGTTTTTTGATAAATTGTGTATTGTTATTTATTTCCTTCTGTTAAGGATAGTGATTTTTTAAGGATCTGTTTTTAACGAGAGGAGATTGACAGTAAATTTCTTATTTTTGACAAATACAAGTAAAGAGATTTCGATATGTACTTATAAAACAAAGTTCAATGCATTGCATTTATTTTTACTAAGACAAGAAATTTTTGAAAGATGTGTTCAAGATTGCACAGAATTATAGAGATTCCCCTAGAAGCGAAGAAAGATCCCTTGAAAAATGCGCAGTTAAAAGAAATTCCTAATTCATTTATAACAATTAATGAATTCATTTCTTTAAAGTAAGAAATGATAGCAAGTTAATTGTTTCTTCTCATCTCTTGCAATTTTTTAAATCTCTTCTGATTTTTGTATATTTTTAGTTATCTATTTTTTCACTATTTATTATTATATTTTTGTGTACTCCCCTTTCAAAGTGTGTACAGTGTCCTGGCTTGAAGTTCAGATTATCTGGTCACTTTAATTTTACATTTGTTGCAGATATATCAAAAAACATATAAAGGGTGAGTTTGACCTATTCTTCCAAACTAAAGTGGGTGATAGAAGAGTCCATGGGGATCATAAAACACTATAGCAACCCTATCCAACGATAACTGTTTCCAAGTTATGGCGGATACAATTATTTAGATAAAACTCGTGAAAAAATTCACATTCAACCATTTTTGGCAGATCTACACGCAAAATAAGTACAAATTAGAAAGAGCAGTTAAAATCCTTTAATATGACAATTTGATTTTCATAAAAAATACCTGGATTTAAAGCCGAATTTCAAGCGCCGAAACGTTGGCAAAGTGCAAAATCGAAGGTTCGACAAAATCTTTAATAATGAACACCGTTCAAGTTAAAATCTGTCAAATTTACCAAACAATTATACAATCTATCAGCTTTCGAATGAGCCTTCCATAAACCATGTCAGTGTTTTATTTCAGGAGAAATTTAGTCTTTTGTTCGCAATACATCACTGAATCAGTGTTTTTCGAAATAGGCATTCGACAAAAAGTCGCCTAGCGAAACGATGGTGGATAAATGGAATGTATGCAAATACGCCACTTAGAACTCTTTCGGATATGCTGGTGTGTTCCAGCCTGTTTCCACATAAGAAAATATCGGTTGCCAGGAGTCAATGGGAACCCATTCAAATGCGCAGCGTCATAATGTATAGTTTAAATACAATAAATGAACGTAAATAAGTTAACATAATGTGTTCCTAATCTAAAGTTCTGTTATATATATAATTAATTACAGTTTACAAGTATTATACATATTAATAAAAGTAAAATTTATGATTGAATTGGAATTAATTTTGGTGGGAGTATAGAATATTCTATATTTGGAACTGTACTATTATTTTGTGAATTTTTTAACCAAACTGAAAATCAAGTGTTGTAGAGCATATGAAATTTGATAGAGAAAGAGTTCTTCCCCTTCCCTCTCTCTTTCTCTTGCACACATAATATACTGGGATCCCATATTAATCCCCGCCACATTTACAAAAATACACACACATAGTAACTTCGTTAGAAAAGAACTCTGATCAAATATTAACAGAATTGTCAAAAGTAGGTTCGATCGTGCTTATCTTTTATTTATCAGATTATATCAGCATTATTTGCGGATGTTTTTTCAAATTCTAAAACAAGAAAATAGTGATGCTGAGAAATGTCGCTTGTTAAGGAGAATTGGAGGGACGCATGATTCAAGAATAAGAATGAAACCTTTAGTGTTTGGCGTTTGCATGATTAAGCAATCTGACAAGGGTTCCAAATACTCATTAGTCAGTAAAAGATAGTAAAACATTCAGCATTCATTTTTACAAGGCCAGACCTTTGCTATATATAATAAAGCTTTAATGTAAAATACATATTAACATTTTAGGATGATCACATTATTCTTTCTGTAGCAAAAAATCAAAGCAAAAAAAGGTATTTTACTGCACTGTTTACTTAAGATAATATGCATGATAATGATAATAGTAAGAATTTATTTTAGTTTTGGATATCAGAATAATATTATATGACATTTTGAGATGACTTTTTCTTTGAGATATCTTTTCAAAATTGAATTGATATTTTAGAGTTTTGAAATTCTACCTATTTATTTTTTATATAAGTCGTTCTGAAAAATGTGATTACCACAAATTGATATATTATCTGTGGAGAGTTTTCATTAAACTTAAGGATGTGAATAAATCAGTATCTTTTTACGATCACTTATCTCGGTCAATTTCAAGTCCTTGACAGGAGCGATTATTATCATTTGTATTATTTTTTTTTAATATAAATGTACATTTGCAAATTTTTAATTTAAAAATATATAGTATGAAAAAAATTAGTTCTAATTATATAGTTAGCTTATTAGCCAGTCTCTTTCCAAGTATCACATCAGAGCAGAGCTTTAAATAAACACGTTTTACACAGGATAATTAAATTCCTGGTCGCTAGCTGACAACCATTTATTCAAAACTCCTATACAACGTCACAATGAGAGGCTTCGTTGGGGCAATGTAGGTGAGATCAGTGAAGCGAACACTGACACGACACGGAGGGACTAGACAAAACGTAAAACAAACCCCTTACTTTTAACCATGTAGGCTATTTTTTGCGTGCGTTTTCATAGTAAATATGAATCACTCCAGCAGAAGATTTTCCCCTAAACTTGTTTGCCTATGGTTCTACTTTACGGGCCGAATTTCTTTCACAAATCACCGAAATTCAATACTCGACTGCATTTGGTATGTCAAGAGTATTTTAGGGAATTTCCTTGACAATCCGAAATTTCTAGAATCCGAAGGGTGCCTCAATTAGTTCGATTCCCGAGGCTTCACTATATTTAAATGTATTACATTAAGTACCAGTATTTTTATAAGGTTTTAAGTCGAATAAAAATTGAAATTAGTTGTCTTTGATTTTGTATGATCCAAGTAAATCAATTTCTTTAAAACTTGCAACTAACAAAGCAAATATTTTTAGTGTAGCGTGAGAGTCAGAAACCAATGAAATAATAGCATATTTTATGGTTAATGTTTTAGTGAAGAGTTTGAAATTCGATCACAGTGGCACTCCATAGGCAGGATAGCTACTGAAAATAACATACATATTTCAATTCGTAACTGTAACCCAATTTCTCTTCGTTATATCTTTTGCTTCGAACATAAAGAACAGACAGATTGTTAAAAGTGTAATTAAATTTATGGCAATCGTCTTTGCTTTACAATTGTCGAAATATTTAAAATCTTTCACGATGTAATCAGTATTTTTCTGTCATATCATGCATTATACAACTGAAATTTCTAAAAACATGCTTGTTGATAGATACTTTTCGAAAAATAATTTCATTTAAGAAAAAAAAATGTTCGAAAAAATATAGTATCTTCTGGAATATAGATTTGCTTTATTCAATGTTCTATGCATTATTTATATGTTTTGTTGAATAAAATTTTATATCAATGCTGAAATAATAATTCTTAATTCAATATGGACAAGTTATCTCTTGTTCATATGAGATAATGTACAACTTTCGTACCCAGGACCGATTACTGGTATAAGTCCTTCGTCAAACGAAAATCGGAGGAATTTCCACAGCACATATGTTCTATGCATAGTGAAGAAAAATAAAACCTTTCTTACAAGTAGATTATGTTTTGTGGTAATTTAGAACTGCTGCTGTAAGTAATAAAACACATACTCTTTTTCAAACTTTACAAGTGTTGCATACATGTTAGTTTCAAATTTTTAGCAAGTTTATAGTGCTTAAAAATGTTTGTAAACCGAGTCTGAAATTAAATGTTTAAAAGCAACCAATTTTTAAATTATATTTAGTTTTTGCAAATACTATTTTAATAATTAAACTTGTGTTGTACAAGTTCTGTAAATTATAAAATGCTTATTGTATAGAATTTAAATGCTCTCTCACACGATATTCATTATTCCTTAAGAATATATAATGTCATTGTGTTTGTGAGCATATCTGTAAAATGATTTCTTAGACATTGGAATCAATATATTCCAAACCATATACTATTATGTCTTCGACCCTGAATTACTGAATGCTACGTATTTTTTGTATAAGATTGTGCTAAATTATACATAAATCATATCCCACACATTGAAAATATTTACATCAGCCTCTTTGCAGACGACACTGCTATTTTTTAAACAATAAACAATCAAATGTAATCTAAGAAATGTTCAGTGAGCCCTTCAAACACTTGAAAATTTCTATTGCAATGGGAAATCCTAACTAACGTTAGTAAATATCGATCAGACAACTTTATATGGAAAAGATACCTTCTCTACCGAAGTTCTTCAAAAGAATTATTCCCTCGTTAAACGAAACAGTATACCTTGGTGTAACTCGAGATATACACCCAACTTTCAAAAACCAGTTCAAACAAATTAAGAAAAACTACAAATGTGCTTAAACCAAATTATTCCCCATTATGAGATGAGACTCCCAGCTCTCGCCAACCATTACACTTCTAATTTACAAAACTATGCAACGTCCATTTATTAATTTTGCTTAAGCTATATGTGTCACTGCAGCTAAAACTCAAAGAAAAGAATGAGAAGTCCTTGAAAACGAAACTGCTCGCCGAATAAGTAACTTGCTACGGCTTCTAGGGAACAAGGATATACAGAAAAATCTGCAACTAACCTCTGTCAAAAACTATGACAAAAAATAGACACAAAAGACTAACCGGCATTCCGATAAATTACAGAATACCATCCCAATACAATCAAGAGACTAATCAGCAACTAACCTTCCCAATACCTACTGTCCCACCACACTGGCTTGACTCTTGTGCGAATGGCAGAGTATTTACCTTCAGTAAATACAAAATCCTTGTTGTATAAAAACTCACTCTCCTATTTATTCTATATCTTAAATTTGTTTTTCTTTTTTCGTAATAATAAACAATATTGTTTTTCAATAATAATACGGAAGTTCCAATTTTGACCTGTAACTGAATTTCTAATGCCAGGTATTTCCCAGCAATAAGTAATGTACGGATATTAAGAGCCGGGAGTTTAATCAATAAGATAACCTACAGCACCGTCGAAATGTCTCTGGCTATATTTGTAATTAATTACCAGCCCGAATATACGAATTCGGACTTTAAATAAAAATCTCTATTTCTAAAGACAATGGTAATTTTAAGAAATAATTAAAAATTTATATAGAAAATATATGTATATAAATAGTGGTAATCTCTTTTAAGCGTGTATATTTAAATACTTGACATTCTTAGAAATGCTATTTCTAAGAAGCCGTCTTAAATTGTCAATTTCGTTGAATATTTCGAGCAGCATGTATCGCTATTAGTAAACGCAAAATCAACAAATGTCAATCAAACATTCACTTCATATATTCTCCTCGAAACATTACAATTACATGCGATTCCCAGAAGTTCCATCCGGATGAAAGAAATGACGCCACCTGGTGACACTGCAGCTAATTACATATGATATGAGTACATTAAAATTTATGTTTATTATGTTTAGATATTATTATAGTACTGTTAAGGTACAGTCGTCGAAAAAACACTTTCCACATAGTATTATTTTGTCATCGCTCATCGTATATTGAAATTATAAAAATCATCGTAAAGAAAATAAATGCGACTACGGAAGGCCTTTTTCTTCTAAAAATTTCAGAATGTGTTGTCTACATATGTAAAGCTGTACTATCTTCACAATTTCCATATGACAAGACCTTTTTTGTTTTGAATTATAAAATCTTCATGAAAAAATGTCATGTAGATGAATTTTGGCTATCGTAGTGATCGAGAGATATTTCGCATTTTATGTTTTCGATATGAAAATGTCGTCTCCAATATTTAAACAAATTTAAGAAATGTGTTGAAATTTTCTAGAAAAAAATTCGATTCTGTGCTGATAAGTGATATTCATGAGGTCTGTAATCTTTAACTAAACTGCACTTGAGCTTGAATTGTGAGTATGCTCAAAGAACCGAAATTTAATACAAAAAAAAATATTTCAATTATTGTCTTAACGAACTGTTAACATTAATGTTAAGAATAATAGCTTGTGGATAGAAAGATAAAATTTAATTTTTTTTTCTTTTGATTTTTTTTTCTGGATTTCTTAATTAGTGCAAAATATTTCAATTACCATTGCTTAATATTCTCTTATGCATGCTGCTTAATGAAACTCTACGCACATTTTTATAAGAATTTATATAATGTGACATATCATTTTTTTAACGTTTAAAACTTAAAAGAGTTTTATTCTTGCTTTACTGCCAAATTAGTATTTAATAGATATCCGTTGTAAATACGACGGATCTCATAATAAGAAGTCACAGATGCAGGATATTTGCTTATTACGAAAGCTGAACGCAGGTCATGGAAATTAGTATTATTACATTCTTTGCAACAAAAAAAATCGATCTTGTAACTCTAAAATAGTGGCATAAACTTAATGAAAATTAATTCTTCAGGTCTCTGAATGACAATCCATTTCATCTATACTAGTAGTTCTCAAAACAGTAGACTTCGCGTGTCAAAAGAAAAAAATCCTAGATTTGTTCTCCGACGAATGTTTAAACGTTTAGACATTTTTTAAAATCGATGTATTTACATAAGTTTCCATTTTATCATTATTCACAAAATAACTTTCACATTTTTTTTCAGTATTAAGGAAATCGCCATTAAAAGTATCGATATTGGCCAAATTATTAAAATGTTTTAATGGCGATAAACTTGTCATTGACTCTCCAAACATTGAAATAATGAAAACGACCAAAATTTTGAAAAGGAATCCAAAAATATAATTACTTACACATACATCGTTTTTTATGACTTCAAGGAACATTTACACCAAATCCGAAGGAAATTGGATAATGTGTTTGGCCGTGCTGCGTGTAAAACTGTTACTGACAAACGGACTAAATGCAGAACCATCAAGATGGAACAGGAACTAGCTTCTTCAATTCTTTAGATATGTTCCACGTATCGATTTTGTTGATTTTAACTTATAAAAAAACAGCAATGTATTATATAGTTTACTACTTCAGATAGGAGTATAAATTTCAGATCTTGCAGGATTATTGCACATGATGACTTTAAAAAGTAATCATATCTCAAACGAAAATTTTTATTGGAACTGCTTTGATTGAATATTAAAAGATGAAAGAGAAGGACAAGGAATAAAAGCCATTTATCAACTGAATACAATGTTAACTCGAATGATAAAATTAATGAAAAAGAATAAAAAACTTAATAAGCATTTTTTAATTTACCAAGAAGGATAATCTTAAACTTAAAAATATAAAGAATGGATAAGTGGTTACTTTTTTCCGAACTTTAATTATAAAAATTGAAATTCAATTCTGAAAGGCGTAAGAATACTTAAGACTTTAAATGGAAAAATATTTTTTTGCTAAATAACGATGGTCCATTTAAATGAAATGTTCTTTTATCACAAAAAAGATAACCACAAATATTTTAAACTTGAAAATTAACTGTAATTTCTTAGGCATTGTTGTGTTCTCAGTAAGTAATTTTTTTTAAAAAAGTAATAACTTCAAAATGAAGAGCATTGGAAATTTTGAATCCAAGCAGGGATTGTTTTACATTATTCCTTGATAAGATATTTTTTGTATAAATTCTTAGGTATATATGTCTAATATATAATCTTCTTCTTCTTTTGTATATATGTCAAATAAAATCCTCAATATCAAGAATTTTCTGCATTTCGGCACTTATGAATTAGAATTTATCATTTATAGAACTCAGGTTTCCCCTCTCGTCCTCGTCCTCTGACTGCGGTTCAAAATTACTGGGTGTTCCCCAAAATAGTTCTCGTATGTCTTCTGTAGTCCTTCCTTCTTATTTTTCAGATTTAATTTGATAGATTTTCGTGCACCTCTCGCTATGTAAATAAAGGTAATTATATTAAATAATGCTTCGTGGTCTCTATTATAATTTTAAATTAATTGTTCTGGTGTGTGCTTTCAATTATTATTATATACACGAAGGTAATTCAGCCTTCTGGCTATTTCAGCGTGAGTTTAAATGTTTACCAAAAGAATGGGCTCTACTACATTGAGAATGGAGCTCAAAATATGTTACAGAAGCGCTTCGAGCTTGATTAGCTAAATAATATTTCATGTGGAAGAGAACATCTTCTTTTACTTGTGTTCTAGAGCAGCCATTGCTATTTTTATCCTTTAAGTTTACCTTTTATTCATGCAATTATCAAATTTAAAAAAATGTAATCTTTGCTGAATCTGTACAGACTTTAAAAAATCTTCAATAATATGTGATGAACTTTCTCAACAATTCCATAGTTTGCGCCTGAATCCAAAATGACGTGTTTCCTTTTCATTTTTAAAAATTAAAAATTTTGACTTTATCTTTTGGGCTTCTGGACTTCCGCTTTGAAGATTCCATTGACTTAGCATTACACCGGAATTACGTAGTCCCAACACTTAATATAAATAAACAAAGCAGAAAACTTGTCCATAGATATCACCAACTCGCGGTGGACTTTTTTGACGATTTTTCCGAGATTTCTACTCTCTCTCTATGTATGTTTCGTATACAAGACAGTAACAGAATTTCAAATTTCTTAATGCGAGGAGTAATTAGAGCATCACATGTCAGAAAGCATCGAGAAACACATAAGTTTCACAAATAAATCTACACTATTAAAATTCGACATGTATATATTTATGTGAGGCTATCGTCTCACGAACCGCTCAACGCAGAAGTGCACCGAAAGTACCAAAAGATTGGAAATAATCAAAGGAATCCAGTTTGACAAATTAAATTCCGAAATTAAAATCAGTTATAAAGATATTAATTAAAAAACGCCAAAATAAACTATTGGCCTTCCCCTTTAATGTCATCTATCGTGCAGAGGACTGCGAAGGACGGTCGGTCGAGACGGAAATCTTTCTCGGGCGTTTTTAAAACTTCCATCCCTACCTCCGTAATAAAGTCGGACAAAAAATTATTCTGGAATCTGATAGACCTTTCATTTCGTCAGGGCAATATCTTTTACAAAATAGCGATTTTTTTGTATTTTTTGAGATTTTTTAAAATAAGTCCATTTTAAAAAATTGCGATTTCGCGGACGGAATGTTTGAACCGTCCTGAATCTCTTACTCCATTTTTCGAAAATTACTTGAAATTCGACTTAAACATTTAAGAAATTCGTGAATTCTCGGAATAATCGCAAGAAACTTTTTTTCCGTGTGTTTGGACCGAAGATTCAAAAATTCTCTTTAAAATTGCGAATTAAAAAAATTTTGTTTTTCGTCCAATAATCTATTTTTGAGGATTTATTTATACGATTTCGTTCTTAAATTATTTTGGTTAAAAGTTACCTTTGTTTGTTTCCGATTTGTGAAATTTGGAATCTCTGACTTTAAAAATTCACGAAAAAAATTAAAAGTTCATGCATCCGCAGAGTGGCACGTGTGTTACAATGCTTCAAAGTGTTCCATACTGTCTAAGAAGTATGCAATACTTTGAAAATCATAATTTGCTTATTCTAAGAAACATGTGCTTTATAGCGCGTAGAAATATTTTATCCATTTTCGTACTCAAGCTTTCTCATCAGTTTCACGTTAGTGAGCATCATATCAATTTACTAGCATACAACGCCATCTGTTTTAGACGAAATGTACTAACTATCGTAGAACGGCGTACACCTCTGGTGTAACATTGATTTCAAATGGACTTATGTGTTTCTTCTGGATTTTCTAAGACATGAAATGGTTTGTAACAGAAATGAACATGATCAGGAATGTAATGGAGCCACAACGTATCGGAACGCTGTTCCTGTACTCATTTTTTTTACGAAAAATAAATAAAAAAATTAAAACCCTTTTGTAATAGGGTAATTTTTGTCTCCCAGGTAAAAGCTTTCCAACATTGCTCATTTTGCAGCTCATAAGCTCATAATGCAAAGTGCAGTTAAATGTCATAAATAACTGATCTTGCTTCATAATTCATGAAATGTTATGTCTCCATCTTACCGTGATGTATCTTGCTGTATATCCAGACAAGAGTGCTTTTTCCATTTCGAACTACGGTTAAATACAATTCAACATTACAATTTTTCATTATATATCTCACTGTGCTAACGCATTGCAAAGTTAAGCCATCGTCTCCTAACGTTTATAGCAAGGAGGAATTCATATGACTTGGAACAGATCACGAATAGAAGAAGACTAACCTAATTTCGGATAAAGACCAATGCAGGAATGTTTTTCTAAAGAATATTTAAAAAAACTCTCTCATATTTGTGGTACCTGAAAAAAATTCAGCAAGTTCTCTTCCCGATCTCCACACTGCAATTGTACAGTGTACGTAGAGAAACGATCCACTCAGCACTATTATGATGTCGATCATGGCATATGGAAACTAAACGTATCATGTTAAACAAAACAATGTCTACTAAAAACTTTTGTGTCTAAGAATATCATTAGAGTTTTTCTAAATGTTTACAATTGTACTAACTTCAAAATTTCCACGGGCACATCCTTTTTTGATTTCTTAAAAAAATTCTCATGGAAATATTATCGGGGATAAAAATTTTGTTTAATATACATGATTTCATTTGGAGATAGATGACATTTTGTATTTTCTACTTAAAAGTGGGTTAACTCAAAGTGTAATTAACTTACTTGCATTTTGTCAAGACGTCGGAAGTAAAATGTTATTTAAGTGTCTCTTTAAAATCATCTTTCAAATTATGATCTACGAGTAATAATATGTTCCAACTTCATGCATGGCATAGCTTTACTGCGGTGAAATTTCCTGGAAAAAATTTGACTCCATCTTGCAAAAACATGTTCAACAGCAATTCAGTTTCGTCAAAATTGCACTTGAGTTTGAATAACAATTTCTCGGAAAGCTCTAAAATATAAAAAAATAAGATTTGTTTTAAAAACGAAAGTGATAAAATAATATAGATCCTTTAATGTTTTAACGATATCGTTACATCACTTTTGAGATTAATAGCTTGCTGAGAGATATATACATATTTTTAAGATGGTTTTTCCTTTTCCGTTTATTTTTTTCATTTCTTTATCAGTTTGCAGTATTTCTGTTATTATTTGCTTATTATCCATTTCTGAATGTACTGAATGAGAATATTCAGTACTTTATTTATAAATATTTTATTAAAGTAGTCTAGCGTTTCATGGTCGGACGACCGTTGAAAAAGTTTCTTCTATGCTTTGCAGGTAACATTGAGTTTGATGCAAATGCTTTTTTTAACACCTTAGCCTGTTATTAACAGGAAACCGCAAATGCACTTTAGCACCTTTAATTCCACACTACACCGCCGTCTCTTAGAGCTCATGTGGCTTCTATCCGGTTTGGTGTAGATGTAGGTGGACTTTATTGCATCGAAAAAAATGCAGACAGAAGAATGGTAAATGAAGAAATTACGTAGCTGGTGTTTACACATAGAATTGCAAACAAAATAAAGGAATATATACTATGTCTTGATTATCACGGTGTGAATCAAAGAAAAATGATGAATGAAAATGAGGAGGTACAAAATGAAAAGCTTACTTTAATGCACAGGTTTTTGAATAACGTAGCAAAGATGGGGAACCATTGAGTTTTAAGTGTGGGAAACAAGGAATAGGGAGATTTCTTTTAAAGAATTATGAGAAAGGAAGGACATAGTATGTTCAGTCTATTGAATGCAGGATAAGTTATATTTGTTGTTCTAAGGCAGTTGAGCAGTTATTAGTTATTATGGTTTTATTGTCTATTATGAATTTATTCATGTTTATTATTCTTTTTCTTAAATTCGGATACTCAAGAGCTCTTTGGTACCTCAGATTTTAATTTTTTATCTAATATAACTCGAATGTAATTTAGAGATAGTGTTCCTTTCATTGTTTGAGAGTTCCATCTGACGGCTGGTCCCCTGGACAGTTTACCTATTAAAAATATTGTGATTTTTCTATTGATATATTAAATTGATTTTTGTCAGTCCAAATCTTAAAAGTTTGAGTTCGAAATTTGTGTGGTGTTCAAATTCCCGGCGAGTTCCACCACACATGACAACAGCGAAATCATCAGCGAATGCCTGTAAATGAATTTCCTTAGGCCTATTCGGTTTTCAATATTTCATCTGCGACAATATTCCGGAAAAGAGGAGTTGTTCAAGATTCTTGTGGGCAACATTGTGTTTGATTCCACACCCCTGATCCATCACTACTTTGGATTGCCACTTTGCGATTTGATAGGATGTCTTCTAATGTTTCTCAAATGTTGGATTTCGTGTAGAGCTTTCTTAATTCTTTTCTTATTATATCATATTTTAAGTAATTAAACGCGCCTTGGATGTCTAGTGGAATAACCATGACGCAGTGTTCTCGTTTCTTGATATCTTCGATGACACCCTACAACTTCCGGAGAGCGTGGTTAATTGATTTGCCTTTTCTAAAACCAAACTGGTGTGGGTGGAACACATTTTGTTTATTTAGAGTGAAGTTGATTCTTTGGAGTAACAGTTTTTTTAATAATTTTCCTTGAATCGGGAGGAGGGAGATAGGTCTGTAAGAGTTTAAACATTTTTTTCTTTTCCTTCTTTGTGGAATCGAACTATCAGTCCATTTTTGAAAGGCGTTTGGAATTCATTCAGATCTAGGAATTTATACATGAACGAAGTCAGAAGTTCAGGAATGTTGGCGTGGATATTCGACACAATTACAGCAAATACAGGATATTTGCTTATTACAAACGCGGAATGTAAATCACAAAGATTATTTAATATTTTAATGCGAAAACTAATCTGGCCAAACACAATTACATAACTAAAGACATACCTCTGAATGTTCCGACATTCATTCTATATTTTCCTAAATTTTGTCATTCCAGTATTTCTTTTCTTTTTACTTATAAAATTAAGAGTTACATTTTTTAACAACTTTATATATGAGTTGAAATCACAGATAATTAGTACTTAACAGGTCTCCAAAATGCTATAACCTTATTAATCATTGTTTCAAAACTGATTTGATTGAATATAAAAAGGAATGAGAACGACAAATTAAAAACCTTCTAACATGCATTGTGCAGTTTCGCATATGTATGGAATTAATATACATTTTTTCGCAGCTGGCAAACATAAAAATAAAATATTTTTTATCAGGTATTAAATCTAATAAAAATTGAAATAACTTGTTTTCGATTTTGGATAATCCAAGTCGATCAATTTCACTCGCAAATCAAATATTTTTAGAGTATCGTGAGAACTGGAAACAAATGAGATAATAGCTTGTTTCCTGGTTAATGATTCAGTGATTTTTTAAACCGATAACATCGCTACTCAAGATACATTATGGCTACTGAAAATACCATACCTATTTCAAATCGTAACTCAAACCACTAAACTTCTAAATTCATGCTACGTCCTCTTATTAGTTTCGCTACACCTATATGTGCCACTGCAGCTAAGAATCATAGAAATCCATTAGAAGTCCTTGAAAACAAAACTGCTTGACGAATAAGTAGTTAGTGATGGTTTTTAAGAAACAAGGATATCCAGAAAAATCTACAATTAACCTCTGTCGAAGACTACTTCAAAAAACTACACACAAGGCAACCCAGCAGTCTAGAAGTTGCAGAATACGATCCATCCCAAGACAATCAGGAGACCAATCAGCAATTAGCCCTCCCAGTGCGTACTGCCAAACCATAATTGCTTGGCTCCTGTACGAAGGCGAATAGCGGATTATTACCTTCAAGTAAATCCAAATTCCCGTTTCATAATACCTCAGTCTCCTATCTTTTCTATCTCTTAATTTTTTTATTCCCATATTATGTAACAATATTATTTTATTTCAATAATAAGGAACTTCCGATTTTGCTCTGTAATTGAATTTATAATGCCACATCTATCCCAACAATAGCATTGTCCGAATGTTAAGAATGAAAAGTTTAACCACTGCATTAACCCACAACCCCATCGATATGCTTTAGACTACATTTATAATTACCAACCCAAATATATAAATTTAGGCTTTAAATAAAAGGAACTATGTCTGTTAAACTGTAGTTATAGAACGTAATGAAATAAAATTTTATATACAAAGTAATTGAATAAAAATAGTGGTAAATTCTTTTAAGCGTGTCTACTTATAGACTTACCATTCTTATGCTGGTTACACACACAGCGGATTTTTTATCGCGCGGAAAATTTATCGCGCCGCTCATCGAAAATCTAGCATTTACACACACGGCGGTAAAATTTCCGTCGTATGAGTCAGCTGTTGATTGTTCGACTATTGGCAGCGTGGATTCATCATCAAATAAATTTAGTTTAGCTTAACTGAGTTATTTAAATTACTTACTCCTTGGTGCTGTTTGAAATGAACTGAGAGCAAATTCTAGCTTTATTGTTATTCCGTCGTCGAATAAAGAAGAAAAGAAAAAATCGGTTTATTTGGGTTCATCCAATTAATGAAAAAAAGATGGGGTTGGAGCCTTCTATACGTTGTTTGAAGAGTTGAGGAAGGATGATACGAAATTCTTCAATTGCTTCAGAATTTCGAATTACTACTTATAAGAGTTTTTTTTATATTGTTCAGTATTGAGTCCAATATTGCACAATATAATTCAACCTAGTTTCAATAATATACTATTTATTTTCCCAAATCAAATGAAATTACTTATTAGATTACGTAGTCAATATTAAAAAAAGGTTATATATATGTATAATTCTCTGTAAAACGAAAGTTGTTCATCGCATATGATATGTTGCTTAAACAAAATAATGTTTTCGTGTTCTTTATGTAGTATAAATAAGGGAAAAATATATAATTAAAATATCTATATTATATACTAAAATATTTATATAGGTAAAATATTTTAATATTCTGGTGCTAATGGGGCACTTCGAGAATCTCAATGTTTTTTTAATGACTTTTACACTTTCTAGTATGTATATGTGAGAAAGTGTGAACTTATCAAAATCATTTATTTCTATTTCAATACAACAAAGTCGCTGCGAATTTCCAGGCTGAAACAAGGCGTTTCTGTCCTTAAAAATGTCGAGATTTTATTTCACAAAACATGCCTTTTTTGGATTAATGCAATTAAAAATTCATTATCTATAAGGTCAGACATCTTCACAATAGAAAAAAACCCAACAGATTCCAAACCAACTTATACAAACAAAGATGAAAATCACACTGAGCGAAACAAACGCGGTAGAAATACCGCCGTGTGTGTAAGCTCTCATTTGACCACGTGCGCCTCTACTTGGGTGGCGACGGAAAAACTTCCGCCGACGATAGTGGCAGTCCGCGACTGCATAGCTACCGCAAGCGGTAAATAGTCCGCGCGTTCATTTTTCCTCTTAGTGTGTAAGCTCTAACTCACATCAGTGCACTACTGTTGGAACGGCGGCGCGATAAATTTTCCGCGCGATAAAAATTCGCTGTGTGTGTAACCAGCGTTAGAAATGCCATTTCACAGGCATATTCTTAAATTGTCAATCTCGGTGTATATTTCGAGCAGCATGTACCGCTATTCGAAAACGGAAATTCACCAAATTTCATTCTTTCAGTCACTTCATATATTCTCCACTAAACAGTACAATTACACACAAGTCTCAGAAGTTCCATCCGGAAGAAAGGAACGAGCTACCTGGTGACCATACAGCTAATTATATATTATATAAATATATTAGAATTTATATTAAGTTATTATTATATTAATATTAAGATACAATCGAGGGAAAAGCTGTCCATGTAGGATTATTCTGCTATCGTTCATTGTACATTGAATTTAAAAAATTCATCGTAAGGGCATTAAATGCGTCTACGGAAGGATTTTTTGAATCTAAAAATTTCACAAGGTGTTGTCTACATATGTGAAGCTGTACTATCTAATCAAAATTTCCATATGGAAGCAAGCTTTTTGTTTTCATTAATAGAATATTCATAAAAAATTATCCTGTTTATAAATTTTGCCTAACATAGTCATCGAGAGATATTTCGAATTTTATGATTTCGTCATGAAAATATCGTCTCGATTGTTAAACAGATTTTACCAGCTCTTCTCAGGATGTCGATAGTAATATTTTCATATGATATTTTAAATGCATTTTTAAATCTATTATTATACATGTTACATTACTCATAAAAATCATCCGTTAAAATTATCTAGAAAAAAATTTGATACTGTGCTGCTCAGAGATATTCAACTGTAAATTTGAACTAAATTGCACTTGAGCTGGAATTGCCAGCATTCTCAAAGAACTAAAATTTGAAACAAAATAAAATAGTTCATTTATTGATTTAACGAAATGTTAACATTAATGCTAATATTCATAGCTTGCTTAGAGAAAAACAAAGATTACATTTTTTTTCTTTTGCACTTTGTTGCTGCATTTCTTTATTAGCGTGTAGGGGATAGAGGATGCCTCAAATATACCCAACTTCATCACTGACTCAGATAAGTAAAGTTGCAAAATGATACTCCGATTTATAAGCAAACATTTAATTCACAGTGCAAAACTTAAATTGTCGGTTAGAACATTAAAACACATTTAAACCAAATTGAATCTGCAGAAAGACACATCTCGTATCAAAAAGTTACCATACATATAAGTATACTTGGGAGAGAAGAGGAATCCATTCAGTGGAGAGCCAAAAAGGACCATAGGTACATCTGTATCTGAGTAGCTGATGATCAACAAGCCGCATGCAACTTCAGATGAGGGAAATCAGTCGAAAGGCTCAAACTCTGTTCAGGCAAGATGGCTAACATCATCGGTTGTACTACCACAGAGACTCATACCTCACTAAGGTGGGTTGGCTTATGCTGCTTCCATTATCTGTCTCGGTCTCGGTCTGACGGAAATAGAAAAGGCACTCCTATAAATACTTGGATGAATAGTGCGCGAGCAGAGCTGCACCGTTTTAGCATCTGGCATGGAAGAATAAAATTCTACCTGCCTCCTCATGAAAATGCAAAGATTCGAGAGGCCGTCACAAGTGCATAATATTTCTGTTTCCATTGATTATTATTCTCGCATGCATGCGCTTAATGAAACGCTACACAAATTTTTATTTAGAATTTATATAAAGTGATATATCATTTCATTAACTGTAAAAATGTAAATGAGCTTTCATCCTTGCTTTAGTGGCAAATTCGTAATTAATAGATATCCGTTGTAAATACGACAAAGATCATAATACGAAGACACAGATATAGAACATTTTTTTTGCTACGAACGAGGAACGCAATCACAGAAAATATTATTATAACTTTTTTTCAGAAAAACATATCTTTGATCATGTAACTAAAGAATAGTGGCAGAAACTTATCGAAAATTAATTCTTCACAGCTCTGAACGATTAATTCTTCACAGTTCTGTAAACAGTAGATCTCACATTTGAAAAAAATTACAAATCTTTCTCCGTCAAATCTTTCAACTTTTAAACATTTTTTTGAAATCGATTTATTTACATACGTTTTCATTTTTATCAGTATTCACAAAATTGCTATTAAATGCCTGATTGCTTGTAGTATTAAGGAAATCAGCATTAATTGGCCCGATATTGGCGAAATTATTCATGGCTTTTAGTGGTTATAAACTTGTCATTGACTCTCCAAACATTTAAATCATTAAAACGACCCAAAATTTGAAAAGGGATCCCAAGTAAAAATACTTACACGTACAGCATTTTTTATGACTTCAAGGAGCATTTATACAAAATTCTACGAAAATTGTATAATGAGTTTGGCCATGACTGCGTGACAAATAAAACGGACAAACAGACAAAATGACGAGCAGTTAAGTTGAAACAGCTTATTCAATTATTACTGTTTGGGCCTCGTATTAATTTTGTTTATTTCTACTTATGAAAACGAGCCATTTATTATATATTTTTCTACTTCAGATAAGAGAATAAATTTCAAATCTTGCTGGATTATTCCACATGATGTCTTGAAAGAATAATCAGATATTAAACCAAATATTTTATTTTAACTTCTTTGATTCAGTACTAAAGAATGAAAGAGCACGATAAGGAATAAAAGATATTTATCAAGTGAATACAATGTTTACTCAAATAATAAAATTTATAGAAAAAGAAAAAAATATGAACCATCTGTATGTAATTTACCATGAAGGATAGCCTCATTCTTAAAAATATCAATAATGGATAAGATGTTAATTTTTTCTGCACTTTATTAAAAAAGCTGAAATTGAATTCAGAAAGGCGTAAGAATGTCTCTTTAATTAGAAAAACAGTTTTTTAAAAATAACGATGGTCCATTTAGATTGAAATGTGCGATTATCACGAAAAAGATAACCACAAATATTTTAAACTTCTAAAATCAACTGTAATTTCTTTGACATTGCTGTCTTCTCGGTAAGGGATATTTTTTAAAAAAAGTAATAACTTGAAAATTGAATTCTTGAACTCAAAATGAATGACATTTCAAATTTTTAATTCAAACTGGATTTTTTGTTATATTATTCCGTAATAGGATATTTTTGTATATATTCATAAGAACCTCTTATTAAATCTTCAATTTCAAGAATTTTCTACGCTGCCTCACTGATGGATTAGAATTTAATATTTATAGAACTCGGGTGTCGACTCGCCCTTATCATCTGACAGCGGTTCAAAATTACTAGAAATAATTAATTCCCAAAAGTAGTTCTGTTGTTGCTTCAAAGCTGGAATTTAATATGACTTAATAGTTTTTAAATTTGATTTTGTTCATTTTCGTACTCTTTTCAGTATGTAAATAAAGATAATTAGATTAAATAATTTCGTTGTCTGTATTAGTATTTTAAATTATTTGTTCGCGTTGAATTATTATAAAGTACCTGAGGTTTATTCAGCCTCTTGGCCTTCTCAGCGTTAGTTTAAATGTTTATCAAAAGAGTGGCCACAACTACATCGAGAACGAAGCTAAAAAGATGTTACAAGAGCGCGCCGCGCGAGCTTGATTATTTCAATAATAGTTCCTCTGGAAGAAAAAAATCTGCGTTAACTTGCGTTCTAGAGCAGTCATTGTTATTTTGATCTGGTAAGTTTACCTCTTATTCATGTAATTATAGAATTGAAGAAATGTAATGACTGCTGATTCTGTAGAAACTTTAAATACTCTTCAATAATATGTGATGCATGTTCTCATCAATTTTAAAGTTTGTGCCTGAATCCAACGAGATTCCACTAAACGAGCTGTACAGAATTACTTTCGTATTCTGCAATATCTCATTATGTTTCTTAATATTTAGGTCGGATTTTCACGATAAAAACAATGGATTTGAGCTGACTACAGTGAAGAGAATGTGAGGTTAGCTAAAGCAGTAAGAGAGAGCAAGTTTCTCCCTTTCGCCGCCGTCTGAAATTCTTACATCTCAAGGTGTTCTTCACGTATCCGCCGACCTTAGAATAAAAGTTTCAAGTATGAACTCGACAGGAAATATATCTTAAATGGACAATAAATATCTGAATTAATTGAAAGAAATTTTCGACCTTTTGACTTGTATTGAGTTTTGTGTTTTCGCAACTTTTGTGTTATATCATGCAACAAATCTTTATCGGTTTCGCAGAGGAGACTGCCGCGATTTTTAAGAGTGGTTGGTTATTCTACGGGAACCGCAAATAGTTCGTTTTTCATTTGCCTAATCTTCGCCCTGTTGCTTATTTTTTATTTTGACTGATGCAGTTCCACATGTGCATCATTTGTACGTAGCCTGGCTTTCAACTGAATGAACTTTCGATGAATTAATTGCATTCTTCTAACATCAGTATCTACAGTTGCTTTCGGGTTTCTCGCTTCCTTTCTTCATAGAGATTTGGCCACACTACCCGAGTCGTGGGGTTTAACGTCGCTCCCAACCCTGTTTCTTCTTGCGTGACTCAAGGAACGTTTTTTCACTCGAACGCCGTTTGTGAAAAGAGGGCCTAACAAGAATTTACTGCTCTTCTAGGGAAAAGAAATCATGGCGGGAGGCACATATGATTGTATTACTGTCAGTCCTAAGTAGACTCGAAAGATTGTGAATACTTCTGTACTGAAAGACGAATTATCAAAAAAGGGGATCGCAACTATCCTTGAAATTGCGGACAAAAGTTACTCTTTGAATGGTAACCAGAAAAAAGTGCGAAAAGAACTTAACAACCTGCTTGGAATCATTACGTCCCAAGCAATGAGTATTTCGCTTCTGAATGGGAAAATTTCTATTCTCAAAGAAGAACTCGAGAACAGAAGAAGAGACCGTGTTGAAGAACTAGAGCAGTCAAGAGTAATCAAGGATGTCAGAACCTATGATGATATTCTTCAAGAACCCAAAGCATTACGAATGCCAACGGAGACGATAAAAGAAATACATAGTGAGACCATTTTCCCTTTAAAAGAAGACACACCAGATGACACGAAAACCAAGTTGCAGAAGAAAATCAAACCAACCAAATTAAAACTAGGCCTTAAAGACGTTAGAAAATTGAAGAAAGGTAACCTGATGATTCATTGTGATACTAAGAGAGATGTTGATATTCTAAAAATAGAATTCGAGACTAACGAAAGTTTGAGAAAGGATTAAGCTTTAAAACAAATGTCGAGATTCAATCCAAAGATAATTCTGTATGGAATTGAAGAGCATCTGACGAATGAAGAAGTAATAGCCAATATAAAAGCTCAAAATGGCGATTTAGAAAAATCAACGATAACACTCGATTTTATTATGAACACCGAGAAAGGAAAGAACGTCATTATTTCTACAGACCCAAAAACCTTTCAGAAGATTATAAGGAAAACAATTGAACAGTGGATGGTCTCGAATAGATGTAAAGGAGTTTATCAGGCCAAAGCAATGCTTAAAATGATTTAAATATGGACACACGACAAAAAATTGCGATGGAGAAATCAAAATTTGTTCCCGCTGTTCCAGAGGAGAACATGAAGTAAAAAATTGTCCAAATAATCCACATTGCATGAATTTTGCTATCCACATTGAAAAATACAAAAGTACAAAAGAAGAAGATCATGACCCCAGAAACAAATGCTGCTTAAGTTACAAAAAGGAGATTGAATTTACGAGAAGCCGAAAAAATGATTTTGAGGAACCCAATAATGGTTAATAGAACTGAAAAAAATTAAGAGTTAGTTTTTTGAACACAAATCATAGTAGAGAAGCCACAACAATGTTGACACAATGCTAATTAATGAAACGAATAATTTGAAAACAAAGTCGTCGGTTTTCCCAAAAGATTCAATAAAATACAAAATATGGATAATCCAAGAGTGCAATTATAATATGCAACCACAATATTAAGTACATCCCTTTATTAATACACATAGATATAATTGCTATAAAGATTCAATGGATGGATTTTGAATTTCTAATTATATCTATTTACTGTTCTCCTTCTGAGGACATTACAGAGAAGATCCATATACTTGATACGGTTTTAAACAGCTCCGATAATGACATAACTATTATAATGGGTGATTTTAACGCCAAATTAAATGTTTGGAGTCCGAAGGAAACGGATAGAAGATGAGAAGATGCTTTGAATTTTATCGCCAAATTTAATATAACAGTTGTTAATGATCCAAACAGTATTCCAACATACAGTTGCACAAAAGGCGAATCTTGGATTGATTTTACACTCACAAGGAACATAGATGTGACAAACACATTAGGGAATCGAAAGTTCTTAAACTAGAAACATTGAGGCGACCATAGATTAATACTCACAGAAATAAACTTTTAGAAAACTGGAAGAACAGAGCGCAGGAAAATTCTTAAGTTACAGGATATGAAAATATTAGATTTTAAAAGAGACCTCAAGGAACTTATCAATACATTCTCAGAAGCTGATATTACATGTGAAAATCTTTAAGATTACATTGATAAATTTTATGAAGGGCTTTACCTTATATGTGAAATTAATCAGAAAAAGATTTCTGAAAACTAGAGAAAGAATGCAATCTGGTGGAACTTCAATCTTGAAATTAAGAGAAGAAAAGTCAGAGCCTTGAGAAGGCGATTTCAAGCAATTGTGAATTTTGAAGAAAGAACTGCCAGGAGGCTCATTTACAAAAGAGAATTAGCTAACTACAGAACAGAAATTTTGATTGCAAAACAGGTATTTTTCAGGAAATTGCGGATAACGCGGTTAAAAACAATTTATTTGGCATTCCATATAACATAATTAAGCAAAACGAATGCAACAAGTTGAACCTAAATAGAATTAGTAAGAGGTAATGGAATTTATACGAATACTTACAGAAACTCAAGAAATGAGATTCTTAAATACCACTTTCCTTATATTTCGGACGAAGTTATAATTGAATACACAAGTCTCAATACCGATACTCAATGTAAGTTTACAATAGAGGAAATTCAGACTGTTTTTGATTTGCTCGAAGACAACAAATCTCCAGGTATTGATGGTCTTACAAATGGAATTATTAAATAATTTTCTATTCAGGCATGTGGTGATTTGAAAAAGTGATGAACTGCTGTGTTGAGAATGGCATTTTTCAAATTAAATGGAAAATTGCCAATGTAACTTTAATTCCTAAAGAAGTCAAAGATACAAGTCTTCTTTCATCTTACAAGCCCATTTTTTTACTGTCCTGCTGGGGACAGATCCTGGACAAGTTAATTACCAAGCATTTAGTTGATTGTTGGGAAAATAAGAAGTTAATTTCAGAAAATCAATTTGGTTTCCGGAGAAAGAGAAGCACTATTGACTCACTTAGAAAAGCAATTGAATTTCTTGAAGACAAAAATAAAATTTCTTGAAAGTGAAAAATAACATTTTTGCTATGATCTCATTGGATATTAAAAACGCCTTTAATAGTGCTAAATGGAGCGATATAAAAATGTTATTAAATAAATATTACGTCCCGAAACAACTCTGCAGGATATTCGGAAACTTTCTGCAGAATAGGAGTGTTCTTTTAGGGAATGAAATGGAACCATGGAAGTATAATGCTGGTGTTTCACAGGGTCTTGTGCAGGGTCAATCCTTTGGCTTTTAATAGCAAATGAAGCATTAAATAAATCTGGATTAGACACTGAAGTCAAAGTCCAGGCCTTTAGCGGACGACTTTGTTGTACTAATAAGCTCCACTGCGTCGTATAATTTTTCTCAAATTGGAACTTCAGCTTTGGCTAAGCTAGAAAAGTGGGTTGAAATTTTCAGTCTTTCTTTCAGCCGTGAAAAATCCAAATTTACAATGTTTAACCACAGAAAAATATTGCGCATATCTCTACAATAAAGCTTTTATCGAAACGGATTCAGTGTACAAAAGAATTAAAATATTTAGGCTTGGCTTTTGATCCAAATTTTTCAAGGATACCTTATCTTAATAAGCTTAAAGAAAAATAACGAGGCTGCAACAAAGAATCTACAGAATTTCAAGAGTTACCTGGGGTCTAAAGCTAGAAATTATTAAGGAGATTTATTTGAGAATTAATGAAAGAATGATCTTTTATGGAAAAGTAATCTGGTTTAACATCACGTCGGTCGGCGCAGTGGAAACGTGATCTTCTACGTAGCGTACCGCCAGTCCAAGTGCACTGGATTTCGAGAATTTCATAAATTTCTTCTGTTAAGGACACAGAAAAAAAATAATCTTGGAACTGTATGTCTATGGGTCGGTCTTTGATCAAGATTACATAAAAATTCACTGAAATTTGTCGATGAAAACTTCCACACGGTCTCAACACCAAATGTGTAGGTTTCTCCGAAATTGTCGACGAAATCCGTCAAAGGGAGGTTTTTCCTTCTGTGTGCATGTAAACTGCATGTTTCAAAAATTCAAATAGCCAGATGGATACAATTTGTTACATTGTTTTGACATCAATATTGTAGATGCATATCAAATTTTGGACAAAGTCGGTCAGCGTGTACGTGAAGTCCAAAGCGAATCGACTTAGATGAATGAAATTTGGTATTTGGATTAAAACTGTATATAATACTGTTAAACTGTATATCTAACTATTCTACCCAAACGGTAGAAAAGAAGACGTTTAGAATGCACGCTCGAGTTTTCTCACTATACCAAGAAGCACCGAAACGTGTTATATTGTGTAAGGGTGGGCGAACACTCCCAGTTGTGGGCTTTACCACCTCTCTCCCTTTTCCCAAGATTCGCACCGGAAGCACACATGCTTGAGGAAAGCCACTCTTTAGGCCCATCCATTCAGGCAGATCATTTACGACAGCTCCACACAACGCAAATCCATCCGCTGCCACTCAATACGCCGATTCCCGCTTTATATGATATCCTCTTTAAACAACGCACCTCAAGTCTCAACCCGTCCCCAAGCACAAGCACGTGCATACTCACGAAGGCCCAGCAGTCCGAACGGAGCGATGGACATGTAGATTGGTTGTATATCCAACCTTTATCCCATTCCGCTGTTTTCAGTAAAGTTGCTTGGTAGTCTCAGATAGCTTCCACATTCAAACCGCTTATGGAGAGTCGAAAGGACTCCAGGCACGGAGAAAGGAGGCGGTGTTATGTTATGTATAACCATATTTAAGCTCAATTCTTACCAAGTTTCCTCATCGATGGCCGGTTTTGGCGCGGAGTGGTCGTTAGCCTTGCGAGGCATGAAGAGAAGATGCTGCATTGTGTTGGAATACGAGAAAGTCGAAGAAAGAACACTCCCGCTAATTTAGTTTATCAACATATTCGAGTCACAAGAACATCCTCATACGCACCAGCATGCACGCCAACGAATTTCCAAGTCGCATCTTCAGTCCAAATCTTCATCCCACTTGGGAAAAGAAAGAAAGGGTAGTGTTCCGGTTGCATGATTCACTCGTTTTTCACCATCAGTTGCGACTGTCACACAGGGGAAAAATTAGCATAAAATTGATCGACAATTTTAATCAAATCTTCTGTCTCCTAGAGCATATTAATTAATTGAATGACCACCCATTAAGAAAATATAAATGATTTAATACAGCCTGCAGGATCCTCGGGCAACTCTTTCAATACACAGTTTTCCTACATGAATTCGGACCAACCGGACTTTTTTCAACGAACAGTGATGGAAAAGTAATCTTAATGTAAAACAAATAGTATAATTTATTTTGTGTGTGGTTCACTTATCTTCATAACAGCAAAATTAACAATTTATGAAGCACATCTAAAATTGGAAAAAAATCAGCATAAAAAATATGTCGTCAACTTAATCAAGGAAGTCGGTTATTAAGATTAGACCACAAATTTCTTTAAGATAAAAGCAAAAATATTTTGAATCTGAAATTCACATCAGCACACAATGCATGAAGACAAGTATGACATTTTATGCACTGCATCGCTTTGTCTTCAACCTTTGTTGCCCAACGAAAGATATAAATAATATATGACTTGAGTTTTTGAACTTTTTGATAGAATATTTGATGGCCTCAAGCCCTTGAGCTACGATTTTATTTAACCTCCGAATGGACCTTATGCACAGTTTGTGTTCGAGAGTATGGAGAAACAGCTGTGGCCTGTTATAAGTTTTGCTTCACCTATAAGGGCCACTGCAGCTGACTCGTAGAAAACCACTTGAAGTTCTACAAAACAAAACTGCTACCCGAATAAGTAACTTGTAATGGTTTTTAAGGAGCAAGGATTTCCAGAAAAATCTGCAACTCACCTCTATCTAAGACTACGACAGAAAAAACACAAAAGACAACCTGACACTCGGAGAAATTGCATAATACGTTTTCAAGACAATCAGAAGATTAATCAGCAACTAACCTTCCAGGTGCGTATTACCCCACCCTATTTGCTTGACTCCTGAACGAAGATGAATGGCGGTGTATTTCCCTTTGGTAAATCCAAAATCCCGTTATATAATAACTCAATCTCATATATCTCTCAAATTTTTTAAATCGCATATTATGTAACATAAAACAATATTACTTTATATTAATAATAAGGCACTTCTTCCGATTTTGACATGTAATTGAATTTATAATCTCACATCGCTCTTAGCAGTAGCAATGTCGGAATGTGAAGAATAAAACCAATACGTTAAACACATGCCGTCAATATGTCTTAGAATAAATTTGTAATTACCAGCCAGAATATATAAATTCAGGCCTTAAATAAGAACTTTCTCCATCTTATAAACGCTCGTTGCTACAAAGTCATAAATAAAATTTTATATAGAAAATATTTAAATAAAAAGAGTGGTGAGATGTGTTTCAACCCTTCCCGCTCTCTAACTTGCAGGGTCTCCATAGCTGAATGAGCATAACTGTCTCTTGCCGGCGGTTTTCTGGAATAAAATACTGAAAAGAAAGTTGTAAAGTTCCAAAATGAGTTTTAAAAGTCTCTTCATTATAAAGCTTGCACTCGCACGAGTTTTGTCACCAGTTGTTTATAAATCCAATAATACAAGCATGTACGTAGCACGTTCAAGAAACAGAACTGGACATGCAATGAAAGAGAATTTGAAGTACAGGTGAACATAATTTGTACATTCGTGAAGAGAACAGTCATTATAAAACACCTATGACGAGCACTAGTCTGACCGATCTGAAGTGGTTTAATGATATGTTGACGTCAGGCTCTGGGGAGTGGCGTTGTTCCAGGGAAGGTGGTTCATGATTTAGACCGGATAGGGCGCTGTGAAGACACTCGATTGGAACATAAGGCAGCGACGCCACTGGTGGGATGTGATGATCCTTAGAGATTTTTCGTCGTGGAAAGGGAACGCTGCGTGAGTCTCCCGCTTCATCATCTTCCGGATACAATTACTACAAAGCAGATCCTCTCCAAATTGCTGGAAGTGCGGCTAGGTCTCGCAGATAAATCTCCTGTTGGATTGGGTTTGAAGCTGTTGGAAGCTTAATGAAAAGAATTTCGATTATGCATTTTAAGGACATTTGTTCAATAATTGAGCAAATCTGGAGTATACGTTACCTGAAAGGTGAGCGTGGCTATCTGAATTAAAATTAAATCTAATCGAAAGTAAATTTCTTTATTAAATCTCAACTGACTGAATAGTCAAGGTTAAAATGAAGAAAAAACCAAACACGTGATCAAGATGATTGGATTTCTCAACAATTATTAACTTCAACAAGAAACAACTTTTTTATTACAATCTTATCAGGTGATCAATCTGGGAAGACAAAACTCAAATCTAGTCATTCCAACATTTGCACTATTTAAAAAAATTATAAATAATCTGGGAATTTTATTCAAATTTTAGTTATAGTTGTCAGAGTTTTCAAACAATTTCTACATACACAATTTAAAATGAACATCAAAGCAACCTACATCCGCTTCAGATTTTTTTCAGTTGCGTCTCTGGCGAAGATTATATTCATTCGCAAGCTTCCTAACAGTATCTGAGTGTTTTGGTGGTTCCGTTAAAGTGTCGGGATTGCTCTGCTTGTCAACAATCTCTTTATGTGTGAGATGTAAATGTCTAAACCTTTGCGTAAACGGTATCAATCTGTTGACATGACAATTAAAAATTTTCCTGCCGTTTTCAACGTGCCTCACCCTATAGTTAACGTTTGAATATATCTCTATAATGCTATATGGACCTTCGAATTTTGGTCTCAATTCGTTTGTTAGCTCATTCCTTAAATTTAGTGTTTTTAAGAAGCACAGCGAACCAATGGGGTAATATAATTTTTTTCAGTCCGATGTTACTTCTGTCAATATTGTTGATATCCTGCTGTTTTAAATTTTCTAAAACTTTTGAAATAGTATGTTGTAGCGTTTGAATCAGTTTCCCTATGTACTCTGATTGCGACTCAAATTTCTCATTTTCTATTAAATGTATTGTGTAGTGTAACTTTATATCTCTTAGATGCTCAACATAAAATGGAGATGCGTGTGCACTTTCGTTAATTACCGAATTCAATGCTAGCATTGTATGTGCTAATTTGTATCCCATTCCTTATTTTCATTGCAAATTATAGCTAAAATTTTAGCAATTGACTGATTCGGTTTTTCTACTCTGCCATTGGACCAGAGGGCGCAATTTGAAATATGTATTTTTTCAATTCCCTGAACTTTACAAAACTCCGAGAAATGAATGCCTTTATTCAAAATTAGAAAATATTTAGCGTTGTCGGTTGTTAAAACTTTGGGTCAAACTATATAGTTCTCGAAAAAGCATTTATAATCGTTTGTGATTTCATTTTTGGAAGAGCTACTAATAAATATATTTAGAAACCTCTGTCATCAATAAGACATATTTACTCCCTGCTTTTGTTGTTTTTAATGGACCGACAATACCAGCATGACAGCGCTCTGAAATATATGTGTTTTGGTCTACTGGTTTATTGGGCGAGGTTTGATTTCTAAAAGCACTACATCTAGATAAACACGGTATACACGAATTCACAAAATTTTTTGGTGTCTTTATATAATGTTCAGTTAGTCTACTGTAAGTTTTGAAAAATGGAAGGTGTCCTTCTAATTCTGAATAAATAGATTCAAGAATTTGTACTTTTAAAGAATGCGGTACACAAATTTGCTTTTTTAGATACCTTCTTGGTGATTTACTGTTACGTTTAGATAGGTGAATCAATATTTTGTCTTCGTTGATAAGGCAATTTGGATACTGCTCGTTTTCATTTTTTCTAGCCTACCTATAATTATTTTGAGTTTTGGGACTTATCTTTTTACTTTAGCTAGCTATTCATTGTTTGGAAATTCCGTAATTAAATCATTGATGCAACGAGAAAGATGATCCTCTACCACATTTAATTTACCCTTCAAATAAACAATAGTATAATCAAATTCCTCAAGAGATAGTTTCCATCTAGGTATTTTAGATGTCTGGTTTTTATTAGATAGAAAAACTTCGAGGGGTTTGTGATCCGAAAGAACTTTGAATTTTCTGCCTATTAAATATTTCTTAAAGAAATTTAAAGCTGAAGAAATTGGAAAAAATTCTAAAACTGTTTCACTACATTTTGCCTGAGATGGATTTAGTTTTTTTTTTTAATAAAAAGTGAGTGGTTTGACTTCGCAGTTTTGGCATTTGTGTGCCAAGGCAGCACCGATGCCAGTACCGTTGGCATGTGTCGCTACTTGAAATTCTGCGTTAGGATCTGGTAAGGCTAAAACTGTTGGGCTTAATAATGCATTTTTGATATCCTCGAATACTTTTTGCGCCTCTTCATTCCAATCAAATGTTACATGTTTGCGTAATAGATTAGAAAATGGTTCTGTTCGTTTTGCAAAATTTCTTATGTATAGCCTGTAAAACCTTGCTAAACCAAGGTAAGATTTTACATCACGTTCGTTTCCTGGTGTATTAAATTCATTTACTTTCACAGTTTTAACCTTTGTCAATTTGTAGTCTTTGTGGCCCTAGGATATAGCCTACAATTTTCGTGAGAAACTGCCTTATTTTATGATTGAACTTTAATCGATACCTAGCAAATCGATCTAAAACTTAATTCAAAAGACTAAAGTTCTCTTCGGCTGTTTTACAGAAAAGAATTATGTCATCAATATACACAAGCGCATCCTTATATAATAAATCTGCTACCAACTTAATACTGCTCACTCCACTCCGAACTGACCCTCAACACCCAATGGTTTTACGGGGCAAGTGTTCGCGCCACATCCGATTAACTGCTTTTTGTCGATATGCGAAAGAAAGACTTTGTGGACAGTGATGTAAAATATCCGGGTATTTCTTTCTAAGCGTAAATACCCTGAAGGGAGCCCTGAATTTACCAGAGAGTTTTAATTTTTTTCAAATAACTCTATCCATATAAAACACAAGCACTGGTGTATATTATGATATTTCTATATACATATACACACACACATTATATATTAACTGTAAAGTAACGTAAAAAAAATCTATAAAAATATGAACATTTTGCAACTGTTTAAATTTTATAAAAATTAGCAAATTGAATTAGAAAAAAATAAAAGCAACAGTACATCATGCATCTTACGTAAAATACGTGATTAAAATGTCAACCCATTTAATTACAATTAGTAAATGAATAATATTCTATTTTCTACTTGTTAAAAAGAGAGCTAATTTAAAGAAAATTAAAAAAGAAAATGTGATTTTGGTTTTAAATTTATAAAGTGCTGATAATGGGAACTAAAAAGAAAGATACAATTATTTATAATTCGTTTTGGATTAATTAGTCAAAAGACCAGATATTTTTGATGAAAAGTTAGCACATTCTTCTGTTCTAACAGTTTTTAAAATTGATGTGCTGTAATATTTTAAAACTTCCGCCAAATAATCAGTAATTTTCTGCTGTACCATATATTATTCCACTGAAATTTCTAAAACCGTGGTTGTGGATAGATTCTTTTGGAAAAATAATTTCATTTAAGAATAAAAATAATTGAAACGTTATAGTACATTCTGGGTTATTGTTTTGCTTTATTCAATATGCAATACATTATTTATATGTTTTGTTGAATAAATAAATGTTATATGAATAATCAAATAATAATTCTTAGTTCAATTTGTACAAGTTGTCTTTTATTCATTTGGGATATTGTAGAACAACTTTCGTACCCAGGACCGATTTCTGGTATAATGCTTCGTGAAACAAAAACAAGAAAGGGTCCTAAAGCAAAAATGTTCTCTTTAGCATAATACACAGAGGAAGAAAACCTCATTCACAAGTAGATTAAGTTCTTTGTTAATTTAGAACTGCTGCTGTATATAATAAAGCACATACTTTTATTCAAACTTCACATGAGTTTCATACGGGTTACTATAAACTTTATAGCAAATTTATAGTGCTAAAAACGTTTGTAAACCCAGTCTTAAATTAAACCTTTAAAACTAAACCAATATATAAATTATCTTTCGTTTCTGTACATAAGTTTTAATACTTTAATTTTTGTTGTGCGTATGCTGTAAATTTTAAAACGCTTATTGTATGGAATTTAAATGCTCTTTCAAACGATATTCATTATTCCTTAGGATTTTCTCTTCTCCTTGTCTTTGTCAGTATTTCTAGAAATTGATTTCTTTGAAACTGGAATCAATACATTACAAACCATATGTTATTATTTCTATGACTTTCAATTATTGAATGCTACGCACTTTTTATATAAGGTAGTGCTGAATTGTAGATCAAACATATCTCAGAAATTGAAGAAACTGACATCAGATTCTTTGCATACGACATTGCTATTCTATGTACAAATCAACACCAAATTTAATCTCAGAAATTTTTACTGAGAACCTCAAAACTCTTGAAAAATGGCTAATTCAATGGAAAATCCAAATTAACACCAGTATATGCCAAACATTCTGCTTCTCATAGAAAAGAAATCTCTTCGCTCTAAACAAGCTTTGAAAAAAATATTCCTTGCAAAAAGGAAACTGTATACCTTTTCGCATCTCGGGATAGACACCGAACTTTCTAAAACCAGATCCAAAAAATTAAGAGAAAATACAATTGTGCTAAAACCAAATTATTCCCCATAATTGGATATGACTCCCAGCTCTCTCAAACCATTAAACTTTTAATTTACAATGCCATGCCAGAAAACGGCTACCAAGACAAAAAAATCTACAACTAAACTCTATCAATGACGACGACAAAAAAATACAGAAAGATCAACCCGGCAATGCGAGAAATTGTAGAATACAGTCCCAAGTCAATCAGAAGACTGGTCAGCAACTAACCATCCCGATGCGTATTGCCCCACCACATTCGCTTGTCTCCTGAACGAAGGCGAATGGCGGTGTATTACCCTAAAGTAAACCCAAAATCTTGTTCCATAATAACTCAGTCTCCTTTCTTTTCTATGTCTTGAATTTTTTAATCCCAAATTATGTAACAATATTATTTTATTTAAATAATAAGGCACTTCCTATTTTGAAATTATAATGCCATCTAATTGAATTTATAATGTCACATCTCGTGCAGAAATAGCAATGTCCGAATGCTAAAAATCAAACGGTTAACCATAACGTTACGGACATCCATCGTCGATATGTTTTAGACTACATTTGTAATTATAAGCCCGAATAAATAAATTCAGGCCTTAAATAAAAGATTTCATAACGAGAACACCACAAAATTTTATGTAATGAAAGAATAAAATTTTATATAGAAAATTATTCAATAAAAATAGTTGTAAATTCTGTTAAGCATCTCTACTTATATATTTATTATTCTTAGAAATACCATTTCAAAGGCGCTATCTTAGATTGTCAATATCGGTGTATATTTTGAGCAGCCCGTATCTCTATTCGTAAACGGAAATAAAACAAATTTCATTCTTTCAATAACTTATTAGATTCTCCACTGAACAATACTATTACACGCCAGTCTCTGAAGTTCCATCCGGAAGAAAGAAACGACGCCACCTGATGACACTACAGCTAATTATATATTATATAAAAAGATTAGACTTTATATTTAGTTATTATTATAGTAATATTAAGATATAACCGTGGTAAAAAACTGTCCATATAGGATTACTCTGACAGCGTTTTTCGTATATTGACTTTATAAAAGTCATCGTAAAGGCAATAAATGTGTCTACGTTTTTCCTCCGTCTAAAAATTTCACAAGGTGTTGTCTACATATGTGAAGATGTACTATCTTCAAAATTTCCACATAGCAACAAGACTTTTGTTTCCATTAATATAATCTTCATGAAAAAAATTATCCTTTTTTAAAATTTTGCCTAACATAGTCATCGGGAGATATTTCGAAATTTAAATTTTCTACATGACAATCTCGTCTCGATTGTTAAACAGATTTTCTCAGCTATTCTCAGGACGTCGATAGTAATATTTTCATTATGTGTCATTTTAAATGCTTTTTTAAAGTTTTTAGTAGACACATTGCAATAGAATTAATCATAAAAAATCTGTTGAATATTTCTAGAAAAATATTTGATACTATGCAGCTAAAAGATATTCATGAGGGCTGTAAATTTTAAATAAACTGAAATTCAGCTGGACTTGCCAGTATGCTCAAAGAACTAAAATTTAAAACTAAATAAAATAGTTTATTTATTGTTTTAACGAAATGTAAATATTAATGTTTTCATTCATAGCATGCAGAGAAAGACAAATATTACAATTTTTTCTTATTTTGTACTTTGTTTCCGCGTTTCTTTATTAGTGCATAATATTGCTATTTTCATTGCTTGATTTGATTTTATGCATGCTACTGAATGAAACGCTACCTACAATTTTTTTAAGAATTTTTATAAAATGATATATAATTTCATGAACCGTTAAAATGTAAATCAGCTTTCATCCTTGCTTTCTTGCAAATTAATAATTTATAGATATCCGCTGTAAATACGAAGGATCTCATATTACGAAGGCGCAGATGTAGAAAAGTTTTTTGCTAAGAACGCACCCAAAATCAATACTCTACTGCATTTGGTTTGACAAGAGTTTCATACAGATTTTAATTGATTGTCCGAAATTTCCAGAATCCGAATAAAAGGCAGCCCCCACTAGTTATATTCCCGATGCTTCACTGTATTTTTATGCATTACATACATTACCAATATTTTTACTAAGGTATTAAGTCTAATAAAATTGAAATTAGTAGTTTTTGATTCAGGGAATCCATGTCGATCAATTTTCTTTAAAACTTACAACTCATAAATCAAAACTTTAAGTGTAGCGTGAGAACTGGAAAGATTTGAACTAATATCATTTTTCATGGTTAATATTTCAGTGAATTGTTTTAAAACCAATCGCATCGCTACTCAAGAGGCATGATGGCTACTGAATACTACCAAATCTATTTCAAATGGTAACTGTAACCCCATTTTTCTTCGCGATATCTTCTGTTTCGAACAAAGCATACAGTACCGGCAGATTGCTAAAGGTTTCCCTAAATTTGCGGCAATCGTCTTTGTTTTGCAATTGCTGTAATATTTTAAAACTTCCACCATGTAATCAGTAATTTTCTGCCATACAATGCACTATTCCACTGAAATTTCTAAACACAAGCTTGTGGATATATTCTTTTGGAAAAATAATATCATTAAGGAAAAAAAAAATATTCGAAACAATATAGTATCTTCTGAGTTATTGATTTGCTTTATTCAATCTCCAATGCATTATTCATATGTTATGTCGAATAAATAATTGTAAATCAATTCTCAATTAATAGTTCTTAGTTCAATTTGGACAAATTGTTTCATGTCCATTTGGGATAATGTAGTACAACTTTCCTACAAAAGATTTCTGGTATAAAGCTTCGTGAAACGAAAGCTAGAAAGGGTTCTAAAGCAAAGATGTTCCGTGTAACATAATAAACAGAGGAAAAACCTCTCAAACAAGTATACAAAGCTTTATGATAATTTAGAATTTCAAACAGGGTAGCAACCGACTACTTTCATTCCAGCCTACTCCTCTTCATATTCCAATATACAAGAAACACTGCTGGAAATTCAAGAAATAATTTCATCTCTTCCAAAAGAAAAGATATTTATAGGGGCAGACCTTAATGGCCACAATACCCTTTGGGGATACAATGACTCCAGGGGAACTGCCATTGTGGAGTTTATTCTTGACAACAATCTTTTTATTAACAATAGTTCGGATGTTCCTCCAACCTTTACCCGCAACACCTCCAAAGGCTGGCCAGACCTCTCCTTCTGCAAATGATTGGTGAGATTGCCAATTGGGAAGTCTTGGAAGAACCGTCTCTAAGCGACCATCAGTACATTGAAATCAAGATAGACTCATCCGTGAATAACTGCACCTTTACCAGGTACAAAACTCGTCATGGTAACCACAATATTTTCGATTATTCTGCCCTCATTCATCGTATATTGAATTTATTAATGTCATCGTAAAGGCAATAAATGCGTCTACTGAAGGACATTTTCCGTCTAAAATTTTACAAGGTGTTGTCTACATATGTGAAGTTGTACTATCTTCAAAATTTACAAATGGCAACAAGCTTTTTTGTTCTCATCAATAGAATCGTCATGAAAAATTATATTATTTATAACTTTTGCCTAACATATCGAGAGATATTTCGAATTTTATGTTTTAGACATGGAAATGTCATCTCGATTGTTAAACAGATTTTCCCAGCTTTTCTCAGGACGTTGATAGAAATATTTTCATTACCTGGCATTTTAAATGCATTTTTAAAGCTATTATTAGACATGTTTAGTAGAATACTATATTTATCATAAAAAAATATGTTGAAGTTTTCTAGAAAAAAATAGATACTGTGTTACTAAGAGATATTTATGAGGGATATAAATTTGAACTAAACTGCACTTGAACTGGAGTTGCCAGTATGCTCAAAGAACAAAAATGTAAAACAAATTAAATACTTCATTTATTGTTTAATCGAAATGTTAACATTAAAGTTAAGATTCATAATTTGCTGAGAGAAAGACAAAAATATTTTTTTTCTTTTGCACTTTGATTCGGCATTTCTTTTTTAGTGCATAATATTTCTGTTATTATTGCTTAATATTCTTTCATGAATGCTGATTAATGAAACTCTACACACATTTTTTTAGAGAATTTATATAAAGTGATATATCATTTTATTGGCCGGTAAAACGTAAATGAGCTTTCATCCTTGCTTTATTGACAAATTAGTAATTAACAGATATCCGTTGTAAATACGTCGGATCTCATAATACGAAGACACAGATGTAGAATATTTTTTTGAAAGGAACGCGGAACTAAAGTCAAAGAAATTGTTATTATTACATTTTTTTGTAAAAATAAAAAGATCTTGGATCTAGTCACTTTTAAAAATAGTGGCAGAAACATATCGCAAATAAATTCTTCATAGATCTTATTGCCAAACCATTTAATTTATACTAGTAGTTCTATAAACAGTAGAAAAAGCATTTCAAAAAAATTCCAAATATATTTTCCGTCGAATCTTTAAATTTTTAGGCATGTTTTTAAATCGATTTATTTATATTTGTTTCCACTTTTATCAGTATTCACAAAATTGCTATTAAATGCCTGATTTTTCATAGTATTAAGGAATTCACTATTAATTGACACGATATTGGCGAAATTATTTTAATGGTGATAAACTTGTCACTCAATCTCCTAACTTTTAAATCATTAAAAAGACCAAAATTTTGAAAAGGGATCCAATCAAATACTTACACGTACAACGTGTTTTATGACTTCAAGGAACATTTATACCAAATACGAAGAAAATTGGATAATGTGTTTGGCCATCACTGCGTGAGAAAAAAAAATTACGGACAGACAGACAAAATGCCAAACAGTCGAGTTGCTGCAGGTACTAGCTTCGCCTCTTCAATTATTTAGATTTGATCCTCGTATCAATTTTGTTTATTTTTCCTTATGAAGACGAACCATTTATTATATATTTTTCTACTTCAGATAGGAGTATAAATTTCAAATATTGCAGGATTATTCTACATGAAGTCTTGAAAAAGTAATCAGCTATTAAAAGAAAAATTTTATTGGAACTTCTTTGATTCAGTATTAAAAAATGAAAGAGCATGATAAGGAATAAAAGATATTTATCAACTGAATACAATGTTTACTCAAATAATAAAATTTATGAAAAAAGAAAAAAATATATGAAGCATCTGTATGTAATTTACCAAGAAGGATAGCCTCATTCTCAAAAATATCATTAATGGATAAGAGGTTAATTTTTTTAAACTTTATTAAAAAGCTGAAATTGAATTCAGAAAGGTGTAAGAATACCTCTTTAATTAGAAAAATAGTCTTTTTAAAAAAATAACGACGACCCATTTAAATTGAAATGTTCCATTATCACGAAAAAGATAACCACAAATATTTTAAACTTCCAAACTGAACTGTAATTTCTTAGGCATTCGGTAAGGTATATTTTTTGTTAAAAGTAATAACTTCAAAATGAATGACATTTGAAATTTTTAATTCACACAGAAGTTTTTGTTATATTAATCCGTAATAGGATATTTTTTTATATTCATAAGAACCTCTTATAAAATCTTGAATTAAAAGAATTATCTGCTCTTCGACACTGATGATTAGAATTTAATATTTATAGAACTCAGGTGTCGTCTCGTTCTCGTCATCTAACCGCTGTTCAAAATTACCTGGTCCTACCCAAAATAGCTCTGGTGTTGCTTCAGAACATTTTTAGTTAAAAATGAAGGAATAATAACAAATAAGAATTAGAAACAAAGCTAATGTTTATTAATAACTTAAAAGAAACAACTGAATTGTTATTTAAGAATGAATACAGCGCCTGAAAAAGAAGAAACAAAATCGGTTATCTTCTTTTGACGCAGAGAACTAAACTTCCTTGATGATTCGATGCTGCGCCAGCGCCGCATAAACATCACGCGATCGGTGTAGCGGCAGTGTGCTGTTCCACATAGCATAACGCCACTTCAAGTCCATTAGCATAATATGCGTGTGATACAAGACCTGTTGAGTCGTCTTCTTCTGCACTTTTCTCGGGATAATATACATCTTGAGTCATTACCACAGAAAATATGTCATGTAGAAAAGTGATAATTTATTTCAACAAGAATTTATTCAATCACATGACAGACACTTCAACGTGATCAACCCTTTGACACAACGTAACAATGAGAAGCTTCGATAAATAAACGCATACAAGAAGAGTGAAGCGAACACTGACATGACTCGGGCAAAGTAGACAACATGTAATGCTAACACACGCCATTTTTAAACCAGTTTGCTATCTTCTGCGCCCGTATTGAAGGTACTTACAAATTGCAACTCTCAAATCAAATATTTTTAGATTATCGTGAGAACTGGAAACAATTGAGATAATAGCTTGCTACATGGTTAATGATTCAGTGATGGTTTAAACCGATCGCATCGCTACTCAAGAGACATGATGGCTACTGAAAATACCATACCTATTTCAAAACGTAACTCAAACCACTAAACTTCTAAATTCATGTTACGTCCTCTTATTAGTTTCGCTTCACCTATATGTGGGCAGATGAGACTCATAGAAATCCATTAGAATTCCTACAAAACAAGACTGCTCGCCAAATATGTAACACTCCATGGTTTATAAAATACAAGGTTATCCAGAATGATCTGCAACAAAGCTCAGACAAAGACTACCACAAAAAACTCTCAAAGAATTTCTTCGAAAAACTAGAGACAAACGAAAACTCGGCATTCCGAAAATTGCAGAATACAATCCCAATAACCCCAAAACAATCAGATGAATAATCAGCAACTAACCCTCCTAAGACGAACTGCCCAACAGCACTGCCGTGATCCCAGCGCAAAAATAATGGTAATGTATTTAGACGTAAGTAAATCCAAAAATTCCATTATATAATACCTCCCTTTTCACTTAATTTTTTTCTAATTGTATAAAGTACACATTATGCTTTCATAATAATAATAAAGCACTTCAGATTTTGCTCTGGAACTGATTTTGTAATGCCACTTTGTCCCCGTCTAGAGGAAAATTCAGAGGTTGAGAAAACCTGAGCTCAAGTAATACGTTAGCCAACAGCGTCATCAGTATGATGTAGACTTTATTTGTAAGTACCAGCCCCGAATATATAAATTCAGGCGTTTTATAAGTAATAGAGTTGATATGTATATTAATATATGGCCGGTGAAAAATAAAAATTTTATCTAGCAAATAGTCCTACAGAAATAGTGGTAGATTTTTTCTTTAGAATTTCTACAAATGCACTTAGCATACTTAGAAATATAATTTCATAAATTCGCAGTTTCAATATATATTTTGTGCAGCATGTATCGCCACTATTCGAAAACTTTAATTCAACAAGCTTCATTCGCACATTCAGTTCATATATTCTGCTCTAAACAGTAC
This sequence comes from Araneus ventricosus, assembly GCA_013235015.1. NCBI lineage: Eukaryota > Metazoa > Arthropoda > Arachnida > Araneae > Araneidae > Araneus > Araneus ventricosus. The sequence goes on along the minus strand of BGPR01001669.1, from coordinate 17,385 downwards.
ATTTACGTGCCATTCTCAGAAGTTCCAATGAGGAAAAAGAAACGACGCCACCTGGTGGCACAGTGGCTAATTATATATCATATGAGTAGATAAGAAAATATATTTAGTTATTATTAAAGTAATAATAAGACACAGAGTCGAGGGAAAAAGCAGTCTATATAGGATTATCCTGCTATAGTTAAGCGTATATTGGATTTAAAAACGTCATCGTAAAGGCAAGGAAATCGTTTACTAAAGGAATTTTCTGTTTAAGGAATTATAAGGGATTGTCTGCATATGTAAAGCTGTACTATTATTAAAATTTCCAACGGCAAACACATTTCGATTTCATAAATATTATGTTTCTAACAAAGTCATCGAGAGATATTTCAAATTTTGATTTTCCAACGTAAGAAGGTCGTTTCCGATAGTTAAACAGATTTTACAGGTAGTAGAATTTTTAATAAATGTTGCATTTTAAAAGCATGTTTAAAGATATGATCTGCGTGTTTCAGTAGATTACTACATGATGCATTAAATAGCTTTATTCTTTTGAAATTTTTTAGAAAAATTCGATTCTATGCTGCAAATAGATATTCATGAGCGTTATAAATTTTTATTTTTTTTAAAGTAAAATACTTTATTTATTTTATAAGAATTTAAATAAAGTGGCATAACTTTTCTTTACCTGTTAAATGTATATCATTTTTCATCTTTGCTTTACTAGCAAATTATTATTTAATAGTAAAAACGACGGATTTCATGATAATAAGCCGCAGATGCAGGATATTTTCTTACTACTGACGCGTAACGCAGGTCACAAAAAGAATTATTTTTTATTTTGAAAAAATGGAAAAAGAAAAAAATGTGATCTTCTAGTAGTTCTGTAATTATTAGGGGGGAAAAACCAAGGTCTATTCTCAGACAGAACCTTTAAACTTAATTATTATGAACCTTTAAACTTATGTTTTAATGCGAATTATTTACTCAAGTTTTCATTTTTATCAGTATTGTAAAAAATACTATAATTGTCTCCCTATTTGAGATATTATTGAAATATCGCAATGGTGACAAACTCAGCATTGACTCTCAAAACATTTAAATCATTAAAATGACCAAATATTTAAAGGGGCTTAAAAAAATACTTACATGTGAGTCGTTTTTAATGGCTTCAAGAAACATTCAAGTCAAATTTGAAGAAAATTGTACAATGCATTTGTTCATCACTACGTGATAAACAAATTTGCAGACAAACAGACAAAATTCCGAATTTAGAATTTTGTCTTCTGATTAATTTTTTTCCTTTTTATTTATAAGAGCGAGATATTTATTATGTATTTTACTACTTCAGATATGGGAAGGAATTTCAAATTTTGCAGTATTATTCCACAAGATTTTCTTTAAAGTATAATCAGCAGTTAATCGAAAATTCTATTGTAATTTTTTGGTTTGAATATAAAAAAACTGATTTTAAAGAGACAAGAAACAATCAGTCATTTATTAAAAAAATACGATGTCATCTCGAATAATAAAATTAATGAAAAAAGAAATTAAAATTATGAGGGATTTATATATATGTTACGAAAAAAGAACAGGAGTATACTTGAAAGTACAAGGATAATTTACAGGTGCGTTTTTTTCATCCGAATATTCATAAACTTTTGAATTTTAGAAGACGCAAGAGCAGCACTTTAATTCGTAACAGAATGTTTTTGTTATATAACAATGGTGCATATAAATGAAATGTTCCTCTGACAAAAAAATTCAAAAAAATAACCACAAATATTTTAAATTCCTAAAGTTACTTGAATTTTCTTAAACATTCTTCTTTCTAAGTAATATTCATTTTTAAAAAAGTAATAACTTGAAAATGAATGACCTTCGCAATTTTGTATCCAAAAAGAATTTTTATACATCATTTTTTAATAAAATACTGTTGTATGTATTCATAAGAACCTCTTACAAATTGGGTTTTTTTTCAAGACATTTATTTTTTTCAACATTCTGATGAATTGGGGTGGTTTGGTTTAGTTACGTTAACGTCCCGTTTTGCAGCAACACGAGGGCTATTTGGGGACGGACCTAGCGCTTTTGTACCACCTGATGAATTGGGATTTATTATTTTTAGCTTTTATCTGGTGTATTTTTCGCGCACCACTCGGCATATAAAGAAAGATAATAAGATTAATTAATACTTCAACAACAGACTAAAGAAACACTAAGTAAGAAATATAATGATGTCTTTGAAGTCTGAAATAAACCCTTTTATAATGATATACAATGGTAATTGCAACTAAAAGGAATAATTTAAAAATATTTCGGTTTTTGTTTTTAAATAAATATAGAATACATGAAAAAATATTAATAAATACTAAATATGCAGAAATAGCTCTTTTGCTTTTACAAAAATTAAACTTCAATAATAAACGCAAATAATTTAATCCGGTTATCAGCATATTTATAAAAGTTCAATTCTACAAAGTATTTAGATGGAAATCTAATTCCCACATTGCAATGATGCCATCTGAGTAAGCGGACAAAAATTCAAATTTCTGCAATGTCTGTGACAAATTATCAAATTCGGGAATATTAATAAGAAGTAATACACTGGACTTTCTTTGAATATTTCAGGGCCGTCGGGATAAAAACGCTGAAATAGTGCTTTTTGTATAAAGTGCATATTGCATCAGAACTTCATTATATGTTACTGAAACATCTTAAAAAATAATGATTGATAATTAAATCGATGTTCAATAAGTATTTGAATCGATAAAATTTGCAATGCTAAATGCAAAGCGATCACGTGCGTAAACTTCTGAAAGCTCCATTTCGACTTTTCTTGTAACATCTTCAGACAACTCATGTAACGTTTTACAGAACGTTTAAGATAAGCATTAACATTCTTTGTACACAATAAAGCTCTTTAAATGTTCAATCCGAATATATTTAAGCGTTGAAATACTATAATTGAATCAGCAGTTTGAAAAAATGAACAAGCGCCATGAAATGGGAACGCACACAGCGTGCACTGAACGTGTTCTATCTCGTAGAGATGTTCAGTGTTAGCTGTAAGAAAGGAACAACAATCAGTAAGTAAACCACAGATGCAAAGAATGTCATTAAAATATTTGGTTTAAAAAACAACAAAGAAGAAGAAATGGAAGATTTTTTTTTTATTTTCCCACGAAAATAAATTTTGGTTTCGTTCCTTTCTTCAAACTGACATTCAATTAGAATGAAGAACTGTTTGAAAAGCAGTAAAATACAACTTTGAAGGTGGAAACTCGCATTTTTTTTAATCATCTTGCAATAATAATAAAAGCTCTAATGTATATTCTCGTATTTCGAAAAACTCCGCGGTTTAGCGCATCACCAGAAACAGGGGCTAAATGTTTACATTTTACTTAGAGTGATCTGAAAACAGATCTCTGAAAATGCGCTCATCTTACTCATTGCCTGTCACACCTTTCCGGAGTAAAATCGTCCAAAAGTACTAGTCTTGTCATTTTTAAAACATCAGTAAAAGAATACTTTGAGAACCAAAGAGGATGAACCCACAATTTTCGTTCAGCCGTGCTAGGCATCATATTTCTAAATTTTATAGTATTTTACAATAGATGCTATCTGGTAAGGGCAAAACTCTTTTGATTTTATTTTTCAAATACAGTATATTTTAATATCATATCGATGTCTAGCTCCGTTTGACGAAAATTCTGGATTGCTCCACTCTTGTTATCAACGGCTCAAGCAGAATTGAAGGCGTTTTAAAAAATCCAAAGTGGTCTCCCAGCAATTTTATCTTATACTTCCTCTGAATTCCCACTTAAAGGGGCACCTCAAATGTGGGGTTGGGTACCTGGCGTATAAGTAAGCAGAGTCTCGTTTCCCGGTGGGATACAGTAACGGTATTGGTTGAATTACCTCCATCGATGACGGTCATACCTCTGTCTGAGGGGCCGTCGCATGAGCCGCTCGTAATGGGAGCCATTATATTGGGGCCATAGTGCCCGATTAATTGTCTTTGGCTGCCGGGTCATTCAGTTATCCGCGCGCCTAGGCTGTTTGAAGTAATTCTTTGTGATTATACTTCCTCTGAAGAATGTCACTTTAAAGAAATATGTTTGTATCTAAGAGTAATTCAAATAAACATACCGTTATCAGTAAAAGTTCTTTTAAAGAAACCAGAATTTGCTTTCCCTCTGAGAGGTTTGTCTGTTATTTCATGATTTCCAAATTTCGATGTTTCCCAACAAAAGCTTCATAAACAATTATGAAAAAAACGATAAAAATAATTTAAAACCCAAAAGTTATTTTTAATGACTAGATTACATTTCATCATTCGCCATGTTTTTTTTATAATTTTTTTCATGACAGCGAAGTGATCTCCTGTTTCAACTCGGCAGTTCGATATGTATGTATGATTGTAAATTTGTTTATTGCGCAGTCACGACTAAATACCATGTTCGATTTTCTAATAATTTGGTATGAATGTTCCTTGAAATCATTGAAAACAATGTATGGGGTAGTGAATTGCATTTTTGATTCCATTTCAAAATGGTGGCCATTTTAATGGTTTAAATGTTTAGCAAATCAATGACGAATATGATAACTATAATTTTGTCAATACTGATAAAGAAAGCGTTTGCGGAAATCATTTGTTTTTGAGAAAAAAAAAGATGTTTATACCCTAAAATACTGTAACAGAAAACAGTTCATGTTTGTTTTTTTTCAATCGCAGGCTTTACTATTCACAGTACATATACCCTAAGTGTACACACATACAGAGTGTCCTATAAAGGACTCCCTTATTTTAAAATTAAACAACTTGGCAATGGAGATCGACACAAAAATAGATCCAGTGACATGTTTATTTTGAAATCTGATACAGAAGTTTATAAATTAATGACATATGTTACCGATAGGGGGTGCTGTTTGGTGTAGGCGTGGGCAAATTTTTTCAAAGGGTGTTCTGAAACATAGAGTGATAACTTTCGAACAGTTCCGCTGTTGAAACGTGAATGGAACATTGCGGATTTGAACCAATTTTTGCCAAACTATAAGTCCTAGAAGAACGAAAAGACACTTTTTCGTTTAATACAGGATGGGACCCTACCACACTGCATCTAAATGGTTTTTGCCTTTCTCAATGAATACTTCGATAATAGAGAAATTGACCTACTCAACATTTACTAAACCAAGCATGGATTGGTCTCCATAATAACCCGATCTTAAAGCTTGCAACTACTTATTGTCGGGAATATTTAACACTGGATAAGCTAGAACAATTAATATATGATACCATATGTGCCCATTTCCGTTGAGCCACCTTAATTCTTGGTATGCACCATCTCTGTGCTGCGAAAAATGCATATTTTCTGTCGATTGTGATGTGTTTGCAACGATTGCCTGGAAAGGACAGTTTACCCTGTTAGCACAAGATGCTCTACAGTATCGCTACGACATTTTCACGATATTGTTCGGCATTCAGAATATCAAACAACATTGTTGAGATATCGTGCAATATCTTATGCTAATAATGTAGGGGTATCTTCCAGGACTCCGCACCGCGATTTTAGAGTAGAGCGCCATCTTTCGGCAATATTTGTAACTAATTTTGAAACTTTTGCATCAGAATTGGAAGTCTTTCAAAATAAACTTACCAATGGTTTATTTCTTCTATCGATCTCCTCTGCCGAGCTATTTAATTTTGAACTGAGGGAGTCCGTTGTACAACAACTTGCATCAATGCATTAAAATTTTTTACAATGCCAAATAGCAACGGGCATGTAAATAAAAGCAATAACTAAACGAACTTCGGGTGGAATATCCTCGAGTTTCTCTTATATTTACACGATACGGCGCGTTGTGTCTTGATCTTCGCAGTAGAGGTAAAAGAGTCATGTATACATTTTCGTCGGATTTCTTCGAACGGATTGGATGAAAAAGCTTAAAACAGGTCTCTAATTCTAGTGATGAAACCATGTGCAAGATTTCTTCCATGTAGCTCGTTGTGATTTTGAGTTATCATAGTCACATTCTCACTGGCAGACACTTTTGGGTGAAATCTCTTAAGACATTTCTCCCAAAATCTGACAGAAATCCACAATGTTGTTTTTGAAACAGCATGACAGATTTCATCCATCTAGTTTGTTGAGTTTTTGAGTGATCGTTTTCTAAGAGCTCTAAAAAGAGTTTCTCGGACATGGGCAGGGACATTCACGAACGGGCCACTCCACGCAGATACCAGTCGTCAGTGTGAAAAACCGATGAGCACCGGAGAGACGTGGAACAGAATTTTAGATTTCCGCCTAGTCTGAATATCCAATCGCTCTATTTCGACAGACGGGAGACAAATTCTGAAATGCGGTCGGTTTAGGTACGTGGGGAGAGGATGGGCTCTCTCGCTTTAGAGGAAATGAATCCACGTGATTCCTTAGAATTGGGCGGGGATTTTGAAGGAGGGGACTAAAGTGGTTGAAAGGAGTATTGGATCGAACTGATCCGTAGGGAATTGGTTTGTGAATTGTATGGAGCGGACGTGCATGACCTCCCTAAATAGACGGGCCGAAAAATGGAATGTTGTGGAGTATCACTACACCATATGCGTAGATTGGAGAGATAGTGAGTGGCATAAATGGAGTCTGTAGGTTTTTTGTTCTTAGTCTGTAGGTCGAATTCTTTGCCGATTACAACATTATCTCTATGTATAAACTTCGTATATAAGAAAGTAAAAGAATTCCAATTTTTTTAATGCGAGGAGAGCGTAACGGATCACATGTCAGAAGGCATCGGGAAACGCATAAAAACGCAAAGAAATGAAAGATTAAGAAAAGATTCTCATTTCTTTGACACTGGAGAACTTTTAGTAAAACTTTCTCGCTATTTTTCGTTCCAAAACTAAATGCTTAAAGGGATTTTTCTGGCTTTATGGTAATTTCTGCATAGAAGTAAAACGAATGGAATTTTTTGGCATATTTCAAACCTAAATTTCGAAATTAAATTGATGATCACTGAAAAATTATTGGATTGTAGATTTTTTTATTCTAGATCTAGGTCACTTTTCCAAAGAATATTTAACTCGATAAGAATCCTAGTGAATGCACAAGCAATGATAGTTATGGTAAGTGCGAAAAAATGTTTATGAAAATATATATGTTGTTAGGGATCATATTTACCTTATTCTCATTTGAATTACTTATGTTATAGGGTCTTGTAATATAAAATTGGGGACTCATTTTTGAACTATACTTGATAATATGCAAAAGAAGCTCTGTAGTAAAATTTGAATATTAAAGGAAATAAGAGTAATTTACTGCGCATTTGCGAAACGCAGCTAAATATTTCTGTCATAACTTCAACGCCAGATGTATTGGAGATCTTTTATAAAAAATTCCAGTTCAATACTGTTAATATTCAAAAAGATATCGACATTGCAACGAGGTGAATTTCATTACACTCTAAGAGTAGCTAAATGTTTAAGTGTGCATAAAACAAACTGACATTTATTACACTTGAATCTTCCAATAGTTATCATCGAAATGAATTTAAATTATGGATTTAATTTATTAGTAAACACAAATATTCAGGATATTCAACTTTCATAAAATTCAATATGCTTTCATTCTTTAAAAAGTCAGTTTTGAATAAAGTTAAAAGTAGCTAAAGTATTGGCATGAGATTATTTGATCATTATTGGGATGTTTAAAAGTTATGGATAATTGATTACTTTTAGTATTCAATCTGTTTCTTAATTTCACGTATGGAACCGTCAAACGAAATTGTAGATTCTAACTTATCACTGCATTCATTTTTATATCCTTCTTTAACATTGTAGTCAATTTGAAGCTGTTATTGTGAACGTACAGTAACTATTCTATGGTGTTTCCAAAAAGCAACAACGCGGAATTTTTGAAATGCTTCATCAATTTATGCTTTTTTTCTCAAGTCATATGTTAATTAGGGTACAAGTAATAAATATTATTGTTTATATTCTCAAATATCTAAAAAATTCTAATTTTTTTAACTAAGAGATTTTTCAAACACTAGGACTTTACAAGCAAACCCTTCTGTTAACTTAGAGGGCTGAGACTTCACATACTCTTCATTAGGACCAAAAAGATTTGTTTAAAACCTGGGTAGCAGTGATTTTTAGAAACCCTAACGTAAGGGATATTTTGTGATGGACGTCGAAATTTTGAACCGTATCCAAATGACTAAGGAGACACGTGACGGGTCAGCAAATTTGTCCAAAATTTCAAACGTATCTACAGTTTTGGTGAAAAGACAGCGTGCCAAAATTCATCTCGTCTTTTCGTGTTGGTATGAAAAAAGACAAACAGACATACAGATATAATTCCAAAACAGATCTTTTTTATTCTTTTTATTAAGGAGAGTCTGAAATGCAGAGATTCATGGACGTTTCGAGTTCAAAATATTCGACTATATTTTCTATGTTTATTACATCGTCTACCAAAGAGATAAAACGATTAAACGTTTTTAATCATCATTAAACGTTTTTCGTGATGAAAATAACCACAAAAAATTTCAAAGAGTTTTAAATCGGCGTAAATAGGGAATTTGCTAGACCAATAAATTTCAAAACACTTTTTTTTCTTTTCGGAACGCATAGAGCGGAAAACTTGCCTCTAGGGTAGATAAGTAAAATGCAAAAAAAGTTTTTCTTTTGCTTACATCTAGGTAGCGTATCGACTCTAAACTTTTCGAAAATATACGATTTTCATAATTTTTTTAATAACAGGTAAAAAAAACCATATATCTTCTATAACAATAGTTAGAGGTATAGTTTAGTAGAACAAAGTTCAGGAAAGATAAATAAATAAAAAAATAATAATACATTTTACAATTTGTTAATATCGCATTACACTCAAAAAATACATTTTGTTCTAGAAAAATTGACAAATTTTCATTGAAAAAGAAGTTGTTTCTGATTGTTTAAAATTTCAATTTGTATTCAAATATAGTCCTTTACTTGCCTTCAGTTTCTTTTGGTACAGTAAAATAAGATTTGCTTGAAAAATTTGTCATTGAAGGTCTTGAAACAAGTGTAGTTCTTATAAAACCATCTCTAGAATTGGAACCAACGACTTTTTGTGATGCCTCGGTTACCAGCTTCACACATAGTTCCACTGCTTGTATGTGACATATGGGAAAACACCCTCGTGATTGAAAAAGTAAACTCAAAGGAGTTTCGAAGAACCATAATAGACAAACATTATTCAATTTTACAAGAACCAAGTTCTGTGTTCGTTGGTCATGTTGCACCCTCTTCTAGGTCTGTTCAAATCATTACCAATAACATTCAGCACTTATTTGATTGAAACTGGATTTTTATTACATGAACTGGACGTACTTGGATGTCATGGAACCGTTACCAATACTGGATGGAAAACAGGTGTTATTTGCTAAATTCAAAAACAAGTTACAAAACCGTTACAGTGGGGGGTGACTCTTACACTTTAATGAATTGCCATTTCGGCATCTGTTCATAAATTTAGATGGTGAAACGACTGGGCCAAAATCATTTAGTGGTCCGCTTGACACACAGCTCAGTAAATGTGAGAAACTCCCAATGGTAAATTTTTAAAGTAATTAGTGTGAGATTCCAGAAATTGAACGGAACATTTTAAGTGAAGATAAACAGTATCTGCTGGACATAAGTTATGCTATAAAATCAGGTAACTCTCCTGAAGATTTATTTGTTCCTGAACCTGGTGCACTTTCCAATTCAAGATGGTTAACAACGGTGAACAGAGTTCTCCGTTTGTATTTAAGTATTGAAAACCCAACAGAGGAACACATGATCTTTGTTTCTTTTAACCTAAAGTCATACGTGTATGCCTGTGTGTTTTCATATTAAGAAAAGTAAGTAGCTCACAAATGGACCAGAGCATGTATTTGAAGTTATAAAATTGTCAAGATTCCTGCCAGAAAACTTGTTAAAAGTCATTGACCCAGTAATTCAGAGAAATGTGTTTTTGTCCATCCAGAAAACTTGGCTTTTGAGTGTGATAGTAGATAAAAGGGATCATATAAAAGAGTTAAGTTTCAGAATAATTATAAAAGCTAAAAAGTTAGCATCTAAAAGAAAGTCAATGAGGAGTTTCCATCCGCTAAAAATCATTTTCCTAGCTACAGACTGCATTAAAATGATTCACTGTAACACTGTTACACTTTCAATACCACCTTTGCTGTGAAGATTCACGTATCCAATCAGGTGAAACCGCGGCTGAGTGGAACTTTCAAAAGTTATCATGTCATAATACCCAAGCAGTGGAACGATGTGTAAAACTAGTAACCGAGGCATCCCAAAAAGTTCTCGGTTGCAATTCTAGATATGTTTTTATAAGAACTACACTTCTTTCATGATCGTCAACGCCGAGTTTTTCAAGCAAATCTTATTTCGTAGTACCAAAAGAAACTGAAGGCAAGTAAAGGACTGTATTTGATTACAAACAAATTGAAATTTTACTTATTGAGAAACAACTTTTTGTTTCAATGGAAATTTGTAAATTTTTTGTAAAAAAATATGCTTTCTTCAGCATAATGCGCTATTAACAAATTGTAAAATGTATTATTTTTCATTTATTTATGGTTCCTACACTTTTTTTATACTAAATTATACCTATTGCTACTTGCTATAGAAGTTATTTGATTTTTTTATAGTTCTTAGAAAAATTATGAAAATCGTATATTTTCGAAAAGTTTAGGGTCGTTGCGCTACCGCCAGATGTAAGCAAAAGAAAAACTTTTTTGCGTTTTACTTATCTAACACAGAGGCAAGTTTTCTGCACTATAGCGTTTCGAAGAAAAGAAATTTAGTTTTTTTCGGCCTATCCTATAAAGTAAATTCAAAATCCCGTTGTATAATATCTCAGTCTCTTATTTTTTAAATCCCATATTATTTTCTATTAATAATAAGGCACTTCCTATTTTGCTTTGTAATTGAATTTATATTGCCGCATCTGTACCAGAAATAGCAATGTGAAGAAACAGAAATTTAACCACTACGTTATTTCACCTCACCGTCGATATACCTTATACTACATTGCAGTTACCAACACGAATAAATAAATTCAGGCTTTAAATAAGATTCAAGATAAATATCCGAATTTTCCTGCTGAGAAGTATTGAATAAAATTTTATATAGAAAATAATTGTATGAAAATAGTGGTAAATACATCTTATATATTTACCTTTCTTAGAAATGCCATTTTAAAGGCGCCTTCTTAAACTGTCAATTTCGTGTATATTTCAGAAGTCGTAAATGGAAATTCAATAAATTTCATTCTTTCAGCCACTTCATATATTTATCCACTAAACAGTACAGTTATACGCCAGTCTCGGAAGTACAATGCAGAAGAAAGTAACGACGCCACCTCGTGACACTGCAGATATATTATATAAATAGGTTAGAATTTATATTTAATTATAAGTTTAGTAATATTAATATACAATTAAGGATAAAAACTGTCCACATAGGATTATTCTGCCATCGTTCATTGCATATTGAAATTATAAATGTCATCGTAAAGGTAATAAATGCGTCTACTTAAGCTGTTTTTCCGTCTAAAAATTTCACAAGGTGTTGTCTACATATGTGAAGCTGTACTATCTTCAAAATTTCCATATGTCAACAAGCTTTTTGTTTCATTTATAGAATCTTCCTGTTTATAAATTTTTCCTAACATAGTCATCGAGAGATATTTCGAATTTTTTGTTTCCGACATGAAAATGTCGTCTCGATTTTGAAATAGATTTTGTCAGCTATTCTCAGGACGTCGATAATAATATTTTCATTATGTGACATTTTAAAGAGATTTTAAAGCTATTATTAGACATGTTGCAGAAGAATTAAAATAAAAAAAATCTGTTGAAATTCTCTAGAGATAAATTCTATTCTTTGCTGCTTAGAGATATTCATGAGGTCTGTAAATTTTAACTAAACTGCACTTGAGCTGGAATTGCCAGTAAGCTCAAAGAACTAAAATTTAAAACAAAATAAAATATTTCATTTATTGTTTTAACGAAATGCTAACATTCATGTTAAGATTCAGAGCTTGCTTAGAGGGAAAAAAGATTACATTTTTTTTTCTTTTACACTTTGTTTCTGCATTTCTTTATCAGCTCATAATATTTCTGTTCTCATTGCTTAATATTCTCTTATGCATACGCTTAAGGAAACGCTACACACAATTTTTTTAAGAATTTATATATGGTGATATATCATTTTATTAACCTTTAAAATGTAAATCAGCTTTCATTCTTGCTTTATTGGCAAATTAGTAATTAACAGATTTTCGATATAAATACGACGGATCTCGTAATACAAAGACACGTATGTAAAATATTTTTTTACTATGAATGAGAAACGCAAGTCCTATAAATTATTATTATTACTTTTTTCCAAAAGAAAATATAATCGATCTTGTTACATCAAAATAGTAGCATAAACTCATCAAAATTTAATTCTTTATAGCTCTAAATGCCAATACATTTAATTTATACTAGTAGTTCTGTAAACAGTAGACCTCGCAATTTCAAAAAAAATGCCAAATCTGTTTTCCGTCGAATTATTAAACTTTTAGACTTTTTTGATATTGATTTATTTACATAAGTTTACTTTTTTGTTAGCATTCACAAAATTGCTATTAAATGCCTGAAATTTTAGTATTCAGGAAATCACCATTAATTGGCCCTATATTGGAGAAATTATTCAAGTGTTTTAATGTTGATAAACTTGGCATTGACTCTCCAAACGACTAAATCATTAAAACGACCAAAACTTTGAAACGGGATCCAAAGTAAAAATACTTACTCGTACAGCGTTCCTTATGACTTCATGAAACATTTATGCCATATTCGAAGAAAAGTAGATAATGCGTTTGGCCGTGATTGCGAAAACAAACGAACACAAATAAATTTATGGACGAGCAGACAAAATTCCGAACAGTCAAGTTGAAACAGGAACTAGCTTCATTTATTTAGATTTGGTCCTCGTTTTAATTTTGTTGATTTTTGCTTCTAAAAACGAGCTGTTTATTATTTATTTTTCTACTTCAGATAGGAGTATAAATTTCAAATCTTGCAGGATTATTCCACATGATGTCCTGAAAAAGTAATCAGCTATTAAACGAAAATATTTATTGGAAGTTCTTTGATTGAGTATTAAAAAATAAAACAGAAAAAAAAGAGAATAAAAAAGCTATTTAACAACTGAATACAGTGTTAACTCGAATAATAAAATTTATGAAAAAGGAAATAAAATATGAAACATCAGTATGATATATAACAAGAAGTCTAACCTCATCTTAAAAATAGCAAGAATGGATAAGAGTTTACTTTTCCGCACTTTATTAAAAAGATGAAATTGAATTCAGAATGACGTAAGAATACCTTTTTAATAAAAAAAGTGTTTTCTACTTCCAAAATCAACTGTAGCTAGAAAATCACCCTTCATGTTATGACGGGTGCAAAATGCCTCTTCCTTCGAGAGATTTCCCGACAAATTTGAAGTGCTTACATAGATATATATGCGAAAGAAATGTTTAAAATTGATTGAAAGCAAATAAAATAAACATATGTTTTATGACAGGAAATATTGTTTTTTATTTACCTATTATTTACATATTCCTTTATTCAAAAGAATCAACATTCCGTGTGAAATATTTTTCGTTTTTTAACAATTTTCTTATAATTCAATAACCATGAAATTCTCAGCTTTTCAAACGTAAGTCAAAAGTTAAAATTCAAAGGAGTTCTTTTTCGAAATTCTAATCAAAACAAAGCACTTCTGCTTGTAATACGTTGTCAAAAAATTATTATCAAATTACATCATCACGATAGCAATAAATAATGCGGGTGCTTCTTGGCGTTCAAACTATATCTCGCGCATGATATACCATTGACGAAATTTACTACTTTCTGTTAAAAGCAGGTTAATTTGAAATTTATGATTAATATAATTTAAAATTTATCGGTAACTATCGATCATAGCGAGATAAATTTTATAAAAATCGATAGAAAATTTTATTTCACTATTCTAGAGCTATTAAATTTGAAATTAGAACGACAATTACTATTTTAAATTTAAAATTGCTGAAATTTATGTTCTCTAACTATGAAATAATGTTGTTTAACGTCTGGCAGTGCTATGGCGAGTTTTATTGTTGGTGACGTCAGAGCGTTACCGAGAGACAGATCTTGGCTAATATATTAGTAATTTCTTAGACATTGTTGTCTTCTCCGGAAGGGATATTTTTTAAAAAAGTAATAACTTCAAAATGAATGACATGAAATTTTTATTTCAAACAGGAATTTTTTATATTATTCTGTAATAAGATATATTTATATATTCATAACAATCTCTCATGAAATCATCTATTTCAAGACTTTTCTGCACTGAGTACTTGAGGGTAATTCAGCCTCTTGGCCGTTTCAGGGCTGGTTTAAATGTTTATCAAAAGAGTCGCCTCTACTCGAAAATGTCTCTCAAAATGTTACAGCAGCTCGCTGAGCTTGATTAGTTCAATAATATTTCTAGTGGAAGAGAAATCTGCCTTTAATTTCGTTCTATAGCAGTAATTGTTATTTTAATCTGGTAAGTTTGCCTCTTATTCATGTAGTTATCGACTTGAACAAAATTAATCAGTGCTGAATCTGTAGAGACTTTAAAAACTCTTCAATAATATATGATGAATTTTCTCAAGAATTTTATAGAATGTGCCTGAATCCCAATAGATTCCACTAACCGAGCTGTACAGAAATTACCTTCGTGCTGTTATCCTTACAAAAATAACGAACTTTCTTTGTTTCAATCCTTATTCTGTTATATCTCATTAAGTTTCTTAATGTTTAGGTCGGAATGTCACGAAAATATCAATGAATTTTAGCGGATTAGTGTTAAGAGAATGTGAGGTTGACTAAAGCAGTAATAGAGAGCAAGTATCTCCATTTCGCTGCCATCCGAAAGTCTGACATCTGAAGGTGTTCTTTATGTATCCGCTTGGCTTAAAATAAATGTTTCAAATCTGAAGTCGACAGGAAATACATCTTAAATGCAAAATAAATATCTGCAATGATTGAAAAAAATTTTCAACCTCTTGACGTCTATTGAGTTCATAAATTGTGTTGTCACAATTTCTGAGTTATATCTGGCAACAAATCTTTATCGACTTCTCAGTAGAGGGAAGAGAATCGAGTATGTACTTTAGAAATCTTTAATTTGACAGAATGGATAGAAAATTTAAAACAGGTGTTTAATTCTAGTTTAAAACCGTTTGCCAACTTTCACCCACCTCTGTCGCTACGTTTTTGAGTTATCATGTCGATCCCCAAACATACAGACTGACAAAATCCCATTCAACACATTTCACCCAAAATCTGACAGAAATCACCAATTTTGGTAGAGAAACAGTACACCGGATTTCATCCATTTAATTTGTTGCGTTTTTGAATCATCATGTTCATAGACAGAACGCCGCCCCATGTCCCCGTGCCTAATGCCATTACAGCACCCATACCGGTTGTGTGGGATGTTCATAGACAGAAGAATTCCTAAAATAGATTTCCTGTCTCGTAGAAGTTTAATTCTGGACGTTCACTAGCACTCCTCTATACGCAATTTCGGCCGCTGCACACCAAAACCGGTCTTCAATGCGAAAAACCTACGAGAATATGACGTGGTCGAAAATTCGATTTCGAACCAGTCGGGGTATCCAACCGCTCTATTTGGATTGCCGGGCAATAAATGTTGAAATGCAACCGATGTGGATACGTGCGGACGAGGGTGGCGCTCTTTCGCTTCAGAGGAAATCGGAGCAGGTGGTGGTCCATCTTTTGAAAGCGGGGGGATGGAGGTAGCTGCAGCATTGGATCCGAGAGACCGTAGGGAATCGGTTTGTGGTTGTTATGGAGCGGCCGTGCATGACCTGCCTAAAAGGATGGGCCAAAAAATGAAATGTTTTGGAGTGCCACCATGCTGTTTGCATGAAGCGGAGCGATCGTGAATGGCGGGCTTAAAATATGAAGAATCCTTCAATGTCTCGTGGTTTAATTTTTTGACGCAAATGCAATACTCTCTCTATGTATCTTTCGTATACAAGAAAGTAAAAGAATTCCAAATTTTGTAATGCGAGGAGTAATTAGAGCATCACATGTCAGAAAGTCACGAAAAGTACATAAACAACACAAAGGAGTGAAATATTAAGCCAAGATTCTCATTTTTTGACATTGGGGATTGTGTGGGAATTTTGGCGCAAGAGGCATCCTTGGCTAAACTGCGCTTCACATTGGGGAACATTTGGTGACAATTGCTCTTCATTTGTCATTTCTAGACTTATACTTAAAGGGTTTTTTCTCTCTTGGTGTTAATTTTTTCAAGGCTGTAAAACGAATGAATTTCTGCGCCATTTTTCAAACCTAAAATTCGAAATTATCGTAATTAATTCCGAAAGAAAACAGGACGGAAAAGTTTTTTTGCTGTAGATGAAGGTCACTGTTCCCGAGAATACTTATCTCGATAATTATCCTAGTGAATGCGTAAAATGGATTTTTTTTTATTTCTAGATGTAGGTGATCTGGAAAATTACCCAGGGAATGCCTCAGTTTTCATATTCATCATAAGTGAGAAAAACGATTTGAGAAAAAAGGGAATTTTTCGTTAACGTCTTTTTTTTGCCGCATTCTAATTTGTGCTGTTTATGCTATAGAGTCTGGTGGATTAAAATTGGGATTTCGTTTTTCTTCTAGAAAAACACATTATTTTGAAACTTTTTAATTTAATTTTCATTTTTATTTTTATATATTTTTAGAAACATATTAATTTTTATTAAGATAATTTAATTCATTTTTATAGTTACGGTGAATCACTCCAGCATAAAGTTACTACCCTCAACATGTTTGATCTATGATAACTTATCTCGGTCAATTACAAGTTCTTTTCAAGAGCGATTGTTATTACTCGTAATATTTGTGCTTATAACATAGATGAAATTTTTCAGATTTCTACATAAAAAAATTATAGCCTAAAAAAACTAAATTGCTATTATAAAGTCAGCTTATTTACCAGTCTCTTTGCGAGAATCATATCAGAGCAGAGCTATAAATAAACAAGATTTTTACAGGATAATTAAATCACTTGTAGTAATTGACAGGCCATTCAGATGAATTCTATAAGAGTAATAATATTTTCATCAAATGCAATGAAAACACACGATTAAACACGATCAAGGTACAATCTCACGATTTGGTCACGTGAGGTGTCGATGGGGCAAGGAATGCAAGATCAGTGAAGCGAACACTAACTCGACTCGTTTGGACTAAAAAATAGGTAGGGCAAACTCCGTCACTTTTAACCCAGTAGGCTATTTTTAGTAAATATTAATTTTT